>JAQISU010000233.1:6852500-7080000 GCA_029339505.1 Unio delphinus
ATACTTAGTTGAAATCATACGGCCCAGATACATGGTTAATGACCACAACGGTAATATAGACTTTTATCAGGAAGTCCGAGAAGAGTTTCCCTTCCTTAAATTCATCTATGCATGTAATGAGGGACGGTGTGTGTGTGTGCAAAAGATGGCTGCAATTCGTAGTCAAGCCATTTCTTCACTCATGCTATCATACATGTCAACTTATTTGAAAAGGGGTAAGAAAGGGGGAAGGGGCAAGGATAATTTGTTCCTACCTCATTCAATCCAACTTTAACCTGTGTTTTGAACTTTATGAAACTTCTGGAGTATATATTGAGATGAACCAGGCAGAACTGACTTTACAATAGCCCAGTCTAAGTACTAATGAATAAACAAGCGTTTTAGTGGCATCAAATGAAAGGTATTTGCGAATGGAGCTGATGCGTCTCAGCGCAATGTATGCAGCCTTGCATATGCTCATGACATGATGTTGCAATGTGAGAGTACTGTCTAGAGTAACACCTCGGTTTCGTACTGACTGTGTGAATTTAATTTTTGGTGTTGCTGACATTTAATGTTTGAGGTAAAGGATGTTAATTAAAAAGTCTGTTGTGATCAGAATGGCATCCGTTTTACCATCATTCATCTGCAGGTTGTTACATGTCATCCATGATGTCGCATCAGAAGTGAACCTCTCTACTCCTTGGATGGTAGCATCAACTTCCGTTGGGTGGCTAGATTTGTATAATTAGGTGTCATCAACGTACAAATGTATGATCATATATGACACTTGAGAGCAGTTGTGTGTAAAGAATGAAGACAAACAGGTCCATGAACATACCCCTGCGAAATACCACCACATATATCAACTGGGCTGGAGTGTATTCCATTTGCAGATACAATTTGTGTCCTGTTGACTAAGTAGGACTTGAACCACAGTAAGGCTGTATTGTGCATGCCAAACACATGCTGGAGATGGTGAAGTAATATATCTTGGTCTATTTCGCCGTACAATGCAGAATACTCAAGGTGGGTGTGGACTGGAATCTTTCCGGTAACCAAAGCAGAGAGAATGTCACTAATTATTTTCAGACGAATAGTTTCAGTGCTATGGCAAGGGCGATATGCAGACTGTACATTGCTAAAAAGACTGTTTGAATTCAAATGAGATACAAGTTGGGTTAGTACAACTTTTTCTAAGATTTTTTATACGATCGGGAAATCAGAAACTGGGCGATAGTTCTTTAATTCGGTATGGTCGAGTGTTGGTTTCTTCAGGAGAGGGTTTACAACGGCAGTTTTCAAAAATGATGGGAAATCCCAGGATGAGAGAAAGAGGTATTAATAACATTAGTTGGTGAAGGCAATATTGGACCTAAGCACTCAAGCACCAGTGATGTTGGAATTGGATCAAGTTCACATTACTGGTGTACTCTTCATCACGACTGTCCGTACTAAATCAATAGGGGCCCCGAGTGGCCGAGTGGTCTAAAGCGCTGTCCGTTACGGACCACTGCCATCTCACCTCTGTCTGCGTGGGTTCGAGTCTAAGATTCGGCTAATGTAGTTAAGTGAGAATGCTTGCCAGTAGCTTCTCGTGGGTCGGTGGTTCTTTCCGGGGTTTTTCCGGTTTCTTCCTCCACCACTAATACTGGCCGCCATGTATAGCCTATAGGCTATGTGCTGAAAAATGGCGTTAAACCAAAAAACAAACAAACAAACTAAATCAATAGAGACAGGTTCAATGCTCCTACTGGTTGTCGCTGAAATTTTGTATCGCAACTGTATATGGTGACGATGAGACAATTGAATAATAAAACTGCTCCGGTGGACTAGTTGTTAGAGATTTCGCCGCGGAAACGACAGGTCGTGGGTTCGATCCCCGACTGAGTCATACCAAAGACTTACAAAAATGTTACTAACAGCTGCCTTGCTTGACGCTCAGCATTATGAGGCTAGTGTTACGACTGGTCGGCCTGGTGTCCGAAATGCGACTGGGAGGGACATCATGCTTAGCTACATGTCTGCGGCATGATGCCCCAGTGCTAGACATCACTATAAACTGCCTCTCTGCAAAGATCGTAGCGATATGACTGAAAATTGTTAAAGCTACGTTAAAATTCCTAATCAAACAAAGTCAATTAAAACTGTGCTGTCAAACGTATCTTTAATGGTTTGTAATTTGTCACGGAAGAAATTTGCATACAGTTTCAGAAGGTCCACGGGAGAGAAGGTAGTCGGAAGTGGTGTAACTTTGTTCATTGACATTAGTTTGTTAGTAATCTCGAAAAGCTCTTTGCAGCTTGAACTTTCCATGATCTCCGTGTGATAATTTGACTAAATTTTCTTGTGTCTGTGGTGTTCTTCATAGCGGCTTCATATATGTGTTTGTGAATAGTGATTCTGGGGAAAGCCAAAGACTATCTATCCACTTAACGTCCGTCTCCTTTAGCAGTGCAAAGGTCCCTAATAATCCTATACCACATAGAACAATTTTGAACTGATACTCTGCACTTTGTGGCTGGTGCATGTTTTTCAAGCAAGGAACACAGGAAGTTATCGAGTTGTTCTGCTGTAGGAGGTATGCAAGTTGTTAGATTTGCTTGGATGTCATGTTTTTGTTTGTTTGATTAGGATTTTTAACGTAACTTTAACAATTTTTCAGTGATATCACTCCGATGTATGCAGTGAGGCAGTTTATAGTAATGTCTAGCACTGGGGCATCATGCCGCAGACATGTAGCATGATGTCCCACCCAGTCGCATTATCCTGACACCAGGCCGACCAGTCCTAACACTAACCTCTCAATGCTAAGCATCAAGCGAGGCAGCTATTAGTACCATTTTTGTAAGTCTTTGGTATGATTCGGTCGGGGATCGAACCCACAAACTTCCGATTCTGCGGCAGACGCTCCAACAATTAGGCCACTGGAGCGATTCTTATGTTGTTTGGTGTGTTGTTGTTTTTTGCAGGTAATTAAACAGGTTGTTTGCATTTGCAATGAAACAAAAGCATGAAAAGGAGAATATTTTATTTACTAATTTCTTACATCTGATGCTATGACCTTCTAAAAAATACCACATTTGTCACCAGAGATGGAATTTCTAATCTGGCCTGTTATCCCTAACTGTACGTTATTTCCATTTAACTTACTTCAGTGTGTGCGTAATCTCGCATGAGGAAAACATACAATCTTGTGACAACGAGATAGCTTATGACCACGCGATGTGAGAAACAATAAAATTTGTTTGGTATTGTGGTTTTAACGTCATTTTTCAGCACACGAAAAGCCATATCAGATAGGAGGAGCCTGGAGAAAATCATATGAGAGGAACCACTAGCCCACAGGAAGCTGCTTGCAGGCCGAACCGGGATTAGAACCCACGTGATATAGGGGAGATGTCAGTGATCGGTAAAGGCAGTCGAATCGGGCCACACGGCCAACCTTTTATAACCCGAACACAGGAATTGTAAAATATTTATTTACCCTGCGAGTTTGGTAGGATTTTTGGAATAGAAACAAGAAAGTGGTGATTTAATTAGTTTATACGGTAACAACTCAAAAACAGCTGAATCAATACTATTTAAAACTCTAACAAGGTAATCATCGTGTCAGAATTGTGAATAGGCATACTGTTGACAACATCCCCAATTTGTTTTCATTAGTCTTGAAAAGACACGTGTAATACGGTAAATTGTTGAAGAATATGTAAACTGTTGTCGTTTATACGTTCTGTTAGGAGCTATTGCGGTCAGTTCAACAAACTGTTACCATGCCAACCATAAATCATCTTACCTCGGAAAGGAAACTCCATCATAGTTACGCATTTGGGCTTTCGTTCACATTTTGATTACATGTTTAAAATCTGGTTTGGCGCTTAATGGCACAGCAGCACAAGTAGGTTATTTAGTGCTGAGACAATTTTAGTAAAGTACATTGCTCATGGACACACCACGGTAGCTGACCGAGTGGTGCAACTGCAGGAATTAAACAGATTTAAAATTTGGGACTACACTTTTCTTAACTTTCTTAAATGTCAGTAATACAGATGTGGCTATAATGTGCATGGGTCCGTTGACAAATACGTCGGAACCAATCATTTCAGTTGCAGTGGTCTCGAGATAGCCGTTACAAAAGCAAAACCCAGAAAAAAACCAAAACAAAGATAATAAAAAAAAAACAATAATCACCACCCCCACCCCCAAAAAATGTTGATATTTTGCTTAATCTACATTAGCATAACAAATTAATTATCAGCATGTATTTATATTTGTGCATTGATTATTTCCCTTTATCGTCCTTGTGGCTTTTGCAACCGTTTTGGAAATCTATACATAGGAAATCGAATCATATTCTCTAGAAATTGAATGAGAAGGTAACTAGTACCTAGATTTTACAATATTTAATACAAAATGTAAAAAAAAAAAATTGAAAAAGGGGGCGAAGTATAATGCAACTATCTCTCAAACAAAGCAGTCTAAATACAAGTTCAGGATATATATCTAACAATAAAATAATTAGAGATACTTAACCAAATAAATTATGTATATATGTATGTATGTAGGTAGGTAGGTAGGTAGGTATGTATCCAAATTTCCTTGCCACGTCAAAAAAAAAAAAAGGTCGCAAGTCACAGCTATATAGCTACGACTAAAACAAACGGGGGGTGGGTGGACAATAAGAGAATTCAAACGAAGTTTAAAAAAGACCAATACCAAATGAAGCAGGTACCCGCCCCCTCCCCCAGCTGCGACCAAACAAATAGTCAGATTGGTCCAACAACACGGCTTTATAGCAACGTCTCAATTAAAACACATTGGAAGGACAAGCAAATGGTAAGAAAAACCGTTAATATAATTATAAAACTAACACACAATCATACACAAAGATTTTAGCTGAACTTAAACCAAAGCCAAGAATAATAAAGACATCAATCATTCAGATAGCGTACTTTAAATTATTAACAAGTCTCCACCCAATCTCTTATACCCATGACTACGAACAGATGTTATCGACAAAAACCCTACCAAATGACCAATCAGGGTAGGGGTCATTAACAACCGAAATCCTACAAGGGAATTACAAATCGATAAAAAGCAGGTCACAAACAGAAAACAGCAACAATGCAGAACAAGAAAAACCGCAAGAAATCAGTAGCAGAAATACCAAAGGTCAGAAAAATGAGGTAACATAATATTTAGCGGAAACATCCCAGTATGACAAGGAAAACGAGGCCAGATTAGCATAAATACAACTCTGGAACAGAAGGAGAACCATCAGCTACACAGGGAACAAGAAGAAAATGTAGTATAAAAGAGCACGAAAACAAGCAGGCTACGGATGAAAGAATGGACGGAAAGAATTTGCCTAACAAAGGAGGAAAGAAAGGAAGCAAAATAGTTTGCCTAACAAAGAAGGAAAGAATAAGAAATCAATCAAAATAAACGCTCAAAACCCGAACGTACAGAAAAGCATTGCCGTCCCAAACAAAACAGCAACACTCCAACCCAAAATTCCCATCTCCACACTCCCATCCCAGGAGCACAAAAATATTGTAATAAATTTGGAGTATGCGCATTTGATAGCGCCCCGTTTTTAAGCAATTCTTAGATTTATTTATGTGATTGTTGGGATTCGGCGCCATGGAAATATTCCTAGCCCGAAATAATTAGCCAATTAGTAGGAGCAAACGTCATGGAGCAGAGTGTTAGTGAATTTGAACCATGCCATGGTTCGCTAGTAGTGAATTTAGGTCCAAACCGAATTACTGTTCCTGGTGTAACATAGTCCATATTAAAATCTAGTGGTGAATAATAGTGTTGTGGTTGAGATGGCAGTCTTTAGTAGGAAACCAGTAAATTACACAATGGAATCAATAAGTTGGGACTTGGTAGATACCGTTTTTGTGTCCATAGTGGAAAATAGGCGTAATTATATAAACGTAATACGCCGGTAAACGGGTTTATTGACTGGCCTAGGGTGGCGGAGTTAAATAGTTCCCAGTGAGAAAGGGGATACTAGTATATTTTTTATGGCATAACCGACTAGCGGTACGTAAATCTGATGATAATGAAGAAAAACCATGCAAATGTGCGGTTATTGGACTTTTGGGCAAGTTGTTTTAACTGTGGTCTCCAACTGATTAGAGCAAAATTGAGTATATGGAAGTCTTTGGAAATTTGGGGAAAACATATGACTTCCAACGGGATTCGCGCCAGAGATTTGACACCGCTCGGTCAAGTGAATACCCCTGTGCGTGTAACAATATGTTGCACACATACAATACTGCACACAGAGAACATGTATATCTACAACAGGCTGAAAGTACAGCATGCAATTCTTCCCTCAATGAAAAATTAAAAACAGAAAAGAACAACAAAAAACAAACACAAAAACCACAGACACCGTTATATAATATGATCTCGTCTTGATCAAAGAAAACTCTCTTTAGAAGAAAACTTTACTGGCCCTGAAAAGATCCCGATTTTTCTGCCCCATTGCATGAAATAGAGACAAACGAATTGTTATCGCAAAGAATTAAACAGCTGTTCTGAGCCAAAACAATTCAGCAAAGATCTTGGAAAATATAGGTAGGGATAGTACACGAAAAGCAACACACACACATAATACGAACATTCACAACTCAGGAAGATTCGAATCGGATGTGACTATCACATGTTTGGCGGTAGGGGAAGGACCGCCTGTAACATAGGGCACATATTCAGAATAATGATGATAATGCTGCTTGATTACAAGGTCGCAGTTTTCATCGAAGATGCACGAACGAGGGCATTACGAGCGCCTATGCCTTTCGGAAGCTTGCAATGGTGGCATTAAGAAAGAGGTTGAACGGATAAATTGCTAGTACATAGCCAGCAAGCGTGGGCAACCAACTAATTGTACATGCCCATCGGCAATGAACGACTTTTATTCCACTCAATCAATTAATCAATCATATTACTCGGGTGCCTGACCCCGGCAGAGCTTACATTTATGACCATCCGTCGCGTGTGTATGTTGATTTTGGCTCCCCATCCCCGAAAATATGGCTTTGCCGGAGAATAAAGTCCTGCCGATGCCTATAGTTCTATATCTTGTTTAACATCCACGAAGCAATTTCACACCTACCACTATGTTTACTTTGAGTAATAGATGGTTTTATAAGTGGGCATGGATTTTAAATTACTGACCAAGTTTGGACATAAGTTTCTTGTCTCCATGCCTAAAAATTAGAATGCCGGTTTTGATTATTTCATAGTCAAATTAAATGTCAGTTCCCTCGGACGTATCAGGAATATATTAGCATGATACATTCCGGAGAACTACAATCAACGTATTCAATCTAAATTAAATTGTCCGTTGCGTTTTAGATTGTGAACAAATTATTTCATTTCACCGATTTTATACATCGTCCACGCGTTTTAACTAAACGGATGATCGAGTTTATACCTTTTACAGTTCATCTTCTAAATTAAAGTAATTCAGAGTACAGAGTCACTGCGTCAAAGTCGCTAGATAATCGCGACCGCTATGTGGTTTTTTTAATATACAATTTTGGTCATTATCTCGACGCAGACTAACTAAGAGATCATGTATGTATGTTAAACCAACAAATTAGTTCCAAACACGTGACCCCATAACTTTGTTTAATTTTGATAAATTACTCAAGCCATTCTAATACATCTTTTGCAATAAATTTTACAGCAAGCAAAATTCTTTCCAATTATGTGTGGTAATATGTTTTTGCAAAGCGTAAAATTGCCAATACTTATTGGAATACGTCTGTTGTCTAATCTACATTTCGAACGGTGCGTATTTTGTACAGTGTAATACGTTTCAGTTTTGGTGCAAGTAAATCATTCTGGTTGTTTGCAATATCATTCTGCCTAAAAAGAAATGATCGGTTTCGAAAAGACATATACTCAGGAACTTGTGAATTTTGTTAATGTGTTTGACAATAACAAGCCGAAATAACACCTGCATTATACGATTTTTCATTTCGATAAACAAAAATATTAACTTAAGACCAATGCACTTCCACTGAAGATTTAGATGACTTAAGACTTTCTTCAATACAGCTTCGATAAATACCGCGGTATATAAAGAGAAGATGAAGGATTGATGTATTTATTAATATATCGACAAATATTTGAATCCTATTGGAAAACATTTTTGTAATATACCAATAGAAAAAAATGGTATTTTTTTGAGCATTAATAAACACAACTTGGCCACCACAATGTGTGGTGATATAATTTTCCTAACTCGTGGCATATTTAGTAGCATGGCTGGGAGGGTAAATTCCCCCTGGACGCCTGGAGAAGGGGAGGGGGCGGTTATTAGTTTTTTTTTCTTCATCTGAAATGTTTAAGTATTTCACTCTCACACTGTTGTAACGGGGGCAATTCTTCAACACCTTTATGTGCGGGGATAGATGTTTTTGGTAACTGGCATAAAATCTATTCTCTATATCAAACTAGAAGCGCCAATAAAGAACATTATCCCCACCCCACCCCATATTTGGCGTCTCAAATCCTCGCGACAGGGACCTTTTTTCATTTTACCGATATCTATTTTTGTACCTTGTGGTGAGAAATGGCCAGACGAATTACTGGGCTATCCACACACAACTAGACACAAAGTTCTTAATTCGAGTATTACCCAATTTGTTACTTATCATTTGATATGTATAATATGGGATACAATACTTCCATGACACATGTCATTTATACAGAAAGAGCATCAAATGCACGTTCACGCCGTGCACCTGCGACATTAGTAGTCATGTACTGCACATTACCACTCACCAATTGTTCCAGTTTTTGACATTGAAGTTCAGGATGTGTAATATGATTTCACAGCAGCTAAATATGTCCCAATTATCACAAATATATTTTATGTGTATAGTCTCCCACGTTTGTTAGCGCCAAGCTAGGCAAGCTCTGCAATTGTATTTTTATTATTTTACATTCCATTTGAAAGCAGATGCTCGTAATGTCCCATCTGCTTTCTGACTGGGATATACCAGACTTTAATATCTTTTTTTTTTTATATAAACTTAAGATTTCTGTGCATGTTGTAATCTTTGCTCTGTGATTTTTAAATGAGTACAGCAAAGACTAAACAGTATAAGTAATTCTAATTGATGTTCGGAGTACCTAGAGTACATTACTGAGGTAACGACATTTAATCCACTGTCACTTAAAGAATAAATTTAAAAAAAAAATAATTCCATAATTTACTACAAATTTAACGTAGTCGAAAATATTTCACATTCAGGTTTGAATTAACCCGTAAAAGATGTAAAGTCCAGGTAATTCAAACACAAGATCGGTAACCGCTATTGTCCGAATATATTATGATGCTAAGGCCTTTGTCCATGTGCTTCCATATACATGTATGTGAATTGTTTCATAATACGCGTATTATTCGATAAAGGACTAGTTTTGTGTGGCGGCTTATAAAAAGAAATGAAATATTAGTTTTAGTGCCGTTGATTAAATATTTTATTTTGTAATTAATTATTATAATAGTGTAATTTAGATGCTGATATCAGTCAGAATTAATTATAATATAAAGTTTCTGGTATACTTAGTTGAAATCATACAGTCCAGATACATGGTTAATGACCACAACGGTAATATAGACTTTTATCAGGAAGTCTGAGACGAATTTCAATTCCATACATTCATGTATTTCATCTATACATGTAATGGGGGAGGGTGTGTGTGTGTAAAAGATGGCTGCAATTCGTAGTCAAGCCAGTTCTCCACTCATGCTATCATACATGTCAACTTATTTGAAAAGGGGGAAGAAATGGGGAAGGGGCAAGGATAATTTGTTCCTACCTCGTTCAATCCAACTTCAGCCTTTCATTACAGTCAGATTTATCCTTGCAGCCACCAACGACCCTGAAGTTCCGTTCGTTTGATACGTCAGAAGATATATTTCAAAAATAATCAACTGTATCACTCTGGACAACGAAACTCCGTACAGAATTCGGCACACAACGAAACAGCCACCACAAAAGTTACATTTACACGTGGATGTAGGTTTTGTGAATATGTGTGGTGCTTGTGTACTTACCATGTTGTGAAGAATATTCGAACTCTGGCAGAAAAAAAAAGCGTAGGATAACGCAGTTCTCACGTAGGACTCGATGTGCCTCTAGTGAGACTTGTTCTGTAAATGTTTCTAAGCGACCTGGACTTTATCTCATTATACATATATATTGGCACATGTAGCTGGAATCACGTGGGAAGCGTTGTCGGAGATCACCGTCTTGCGTTAATAGGAGCAGCATCGTTTAGAAGTACTTAGCTTAAGGGGAGATATCCTTTTAGAAACAATACTTTTAGTTTCTCTGAAATATTAGGGACGGTATTTAATTTGATAATCTATGTAATTAAGTTTGGGTTTTTTGCCATGAGCTGATCTTTACTAACCCAATCAGGATGTTAATTACACAACAAAGTCATCTTAAAACAACACAGAACAACGACGATGACAACAACTATTTTTCTTGTGAAGTAATACTAACATAGATCGAAAACGGATTAATTACAAACAATTTTAAAAGTTAATTGTAGGTTCGTACTAAACCACATACATAATAGTAATAAAATCATTGAAAAATCATTAGAAAACGGAGACCAACATATATTTATTCTTGTTTGTTTTAGGGTTTAACGCCATATGTCAGCACAAGATAGGCTATACATGGCGGCCAGTATTGATGGTGGAGGAAGAACCCGGAAAGAATCACCGACCCACGAGAAATTACACACATTAGCCGGATCCGAGACCACTCGGCCATTCGGGGCCCCTTCTATTTATTAAGACTAAAGTATACGTTATGATGGGGTAGATCTCCAGATGTTATAAAATCTTAAGACATCTTGCTTTGGCCAATTCTAGATATACAACAACCTGTCTGTAAATTCTGAAGAATTTAGAAACCAGGGAAGAATTTGTAAAAATATTTTCCATCTCGACACCCTACCCCCTTCTTCACCGGGAAAGTAGAATTTTTATAGTCGTTTATTTATTAATATATGAACGAGGTTATGAGTTTACTTATTAAACACATTTTTTTTTCTCAGTTTGTCCAGGATGACAATTGGGGAAAATATATGTTGAAGATAGATTAATGTATTCATAGTATGCCGTACATAGTTCATGCATTCATTAAGCATCAGCGACTTTTATATATTACACTATATGGTAATGTGGACAGTTTTGCTGATGTGTTTATATATTAATCATTGATTAATCAGAATAGGATTCCTGGACCGTTCAAAGAGGTAAACACGAAATCAAATACACTACATTACATACGCAGATGTGAAAGGGGTAGAATATTTATGTCTTACAACTTTTGACAAACAATTTGAAAATAAAAATAAAGTAGTTAATTATGTCCGTAGCTTGAGAAGACATACGATATTCAAAGAAATCAATTAGAAATCGGAATTAATAGCAGCAAACTAAAATGGAAGTTATTTGTATGAATTGTGGTTGCAGTGACTCTTTAATCAGTTTTCAAAGTCTCAAATATCAGAGATAGTTTGATTAAACATAAGCAGTAGATGGAATAGTCTGGATGGATGATAAGTTTTGTGGTGGGTTTTTTTAAATATTTTTTTTTGATTTTGTAGAATTCCATTAGTCAATTCCATTGACGATCCCCTGTGTAAAACCTCTAAGTAGGGGCCACTTAAGGGTAGGATTTCCATTTTCTTGGAATGTGCATGGTAAACAAAAAGTCGTGTAAGCAGAATTGCATACCTGATTATTATAACATTTTACGTTTTAGCGAAACCTGGGTATCTCCCCAGTTCACCACAGAGAACATCAGAATAATTAAATTTGTTTCTCCCTTAATAATCGTCTGCCATTTTTTAAAATGAATTTGTTCTGCATCGTTTCTTGTGATATCCTGTTCTCTGCTTCGTATGTTCCATGCGTTGCAATCCGAGCATACGAAGCAGGAAACCAGACTATTTCTGGGTAGTAACCCCCATATCCAGTGGCAGGGCGACGCTTTGGGGCGACTGGGGCCAATTTTCTTCCGTATGTATCGCCCCCTACTTTGCTAGTGAGAATATTTTTATGTCAGTTGCCAACCTCTATACTCAATGCCACCAGTATAAATATATCGTTTTGAAGAATTGTCCCAGTTATACAAAGATGAGGTGAAAGACTATAAATTTTAAACTTCCAAAAGTTAAGCTTCCGACCGCATCCCTCTATCGCCTGGCGCACGAAGACACCATTACGCTTTGTCACCACCTAGGTTTGCATTAATCACAAATTGTTCATGGCTACGCAAGAATACCTAAGTGTTCCGGGGAATTTAACACTTTGTAATTTACATAGATTAATTAAATACACTGTTCTACATGTTAGAAGGACGTCGATTCAACTTTTTTTGGAAAGGGGGGGGGGGAGGGGGGGTTTCGACGTAAATAGGCTACAGCAATTTTACAACACAAGCAAATTCAGGCGGGGGTGGGGTGCATTTACGTCCCTGTATGTAACGGAAAACATAAACTTGGTTCGTACTCTCGATAGATACTTGCTTAATTATGGGATCATAGCAGTGAAGGGCGCAAGAGAGATTGAGGGGAAATGCTCCAGGGTGACAGGTGTAGGGCGAACGCCAGGAGTTTTTAAATTATTATCGCAGCTGAAATTTTCCATGTATTTCACCTTCACCGTAGTATAACGGGGCTAATTCTTCAAATAACTTTAGCGGGGGGGGGGTGAGGGGGGGGGTAAGAAGGTAGATTGTTAATTAGCATAAAAACTGTTCTCTTGTAGAAATGTGGCGCCAATATAGACCATTGTAACCAGGCGCATCCAACCCTCACGTTGCCACTATTATGTGGGTTTGCATCCGAGAAACGATGTTAAAATCATACTAAATCAGAGGTGGAAACAATTGACTAATTTGAGTGTTATCTGATAAGCTGGAGGGAATGCTCTTAGTCGCAAATTTGTAAGACACGCCAATTAAAAGTTCCGACTATTTGTGAAATGAAACTATTTTTTTTTAATTATTATAACTTATGCATGTTAAAAAGTGACGTTGTTAACTGTTATAAAAGGGGAAAAGTTCTGCATTTCAAGTTAGATCTCTGCGTTTTAATCTAAGTTTTCCTTATGTATGTAACAATCAATTTGATACTGTGATTCCAGCCCGTGAAATAAAGGAGGGAATTTTTTAGATCAGTATAAGCAAATATGGATTTCCCCTGTGACGTCATCAAACAAGTTAGAGTATTGTCGACTGTATAAAGAATATTTATAATTTGAGGAGTACTTGGATGTGATAAATGAAGTGCATCTGAGGAGTAGTTGGATGTGATAAATGAAGTGCATTTGAGGAGTACTTGGATGTGATATGAAGTTCGTTTGAGGAGCATTTGGATGTGATAAATGAAGTGCATTTGAGGAGTACTTGGATGTGATCAATGAAGTGCATTTGAGGAGTACTTGGATGTGATAAATGAAGTTCATTTGAATAATACATGGATGTGATAAATGAAGTGCATTTGAAGAGTACTTGGATGTGATAATAACTTGTTTGTTGAATTAGGATTTTTAACGTAGCTTTAACAATTTTTCAGTCAGATGTCTGCAGTGAGTCAGTTTACAGTGATGTCTAGAACTGGGGCATCATGCCGCAGACATGTAGCATGATGTCCCACCCAGTCACATTATTCTGACACCAGGCCGACCAGTCCTAACACTAACCTCTCAATGCTGAGCATCAAGCGAGGCAGCTATTAGTACCATTTTTGTAAGTCTTTGGTATGACGTGGCCGGGGCTCGAAGCCACGACCTTCATCACCAGCGGCGGACGCTAACGCCACTTGTAAAAGCCCTTAACTGAACATATTTTACTAAAACAAAAGATTATATCGTATCATTCTAATACGCAGTTACGAAAAACTCCTCAAATTGCGAAATCACAAGGGGGGGGGGAGTCACGTGATCGTTCTTATCACCTATTCCTAACATGACCCCGACATAAACCAATTATTTTTACATTAAGAATAAAAAGTTGTTTGCTCCTTCACTATTCCCATCTTGAAGTTGAAATCAACCAATCCTTTTAAATAAAAATGAAACTTGTCTACGTATTGCCACTAACCATGAATCAAGGTCAGGATCTAGGTCAACATTACTTGTTTGCCAAGGAATATTTCGGTCAACCGAATTCTGAAAAAACCAAGGAATATTTCGATCAACAGAATTCTATTTTTTTTATTAAAAAAAATAATTTTAACAAAAAACATTATCTTTAGTGAACAAATTTTACTTTATAACAGCATGTAATGAAAAAAAAAAGACTTGAAAACTCACAAACAGTAATAAATTAAAACTTACATATATATATATATATATATATATATATATATATATATATATATATATATATATAACAAAATGTCCTCATGACATAATGCTTGAGGAAGCATAAATTCCGAGGCATCCAAATGTACTAAGAAAGCCAAGATCACTTCTCTTCATGTTTTTTAAAATATGTTTTATTCCTTTCTTTTTTGGGAGGGGGTGTTTGGTCTTTTTAGTTTGTTTAGGGAACATTTGTGTTCGTTTCCGTTTTGTTCACAAATTATCTCATTTCCCCTGGATTCATCTAAACATTTATATATTGCTCTTTTTGACATTCATGCTGTATTTACTTGTGTAACATGCCGAGGTTCTTTCTTTCTGATCTCTTTGAACTCGTCCCTAATACCCGCGATCAGTTACAACTTCGATGAGATAGCTCACAAAGGAATATCAACTCTCTAGCCAGTTCTTTATGTCACCGAAACACCTTGGCATTATCTTTGTACACCAAATTGCTAGCCATCAAAGGCTAGAACTCTTTACAAAACTACAAATCAATTTGTAGATTCGTTTCATTGAAATTTATGAGAATGTATATTGCACAATTAAAGACTTGGTCTTTGATTCTAAAACTTTCAACAGTGGCTTAATGAAAGAAAACCCCTTTTGCATTGCGCTAACTACAAGGTGTCAACATTGAGCATAGTTTGCGAAACAGGCTTTATACAGCCTTACCATAATCTCGCTATACCTCGTCAGCCTTACCATTATCTCGCTATACCTCGTCAGCCTAATCATACATTTTTGTTTATTTATAATGTGTACAGGAGTGTATGACATCAGACTTGAAACTATATTACAAATGTCAGTAACTCATATTTTGGAAAGCAATTTTCAATTAGGGCAAACAATTCACCATTAAAGACCTTCAGTCAAACCACATGCCAATGGCGCTTGTACTTAATTCAGCTTTGTGCTAAAAATAAACCATGATGTCATTGCCCCCGACTGCGGCCATATTGTTTTCGGACAAAGCCGCCTGCGACGCAAAGTAACACTGATGCTGGCAGCATTTTGAAAGTTATAATCAAGCTATATATTCTTTTGGAAAAGTAATTGTTTTTTAATATGGAGACTACTAAGCATTGTTGCTATCGCTCATGTACAAGTGATTCGAGATATCAGAAAGATGGTGTTTGGTTCATTTGATTTGGAAACGGTTTTCCAAAGCCTGACAATGAGAGAGAAAGCCCAACGTGATTTTATCATTTTAAGGCTAGCTATCATCGTTAGAAAAAGCTGTTTTTGTATTACTGTTTCTATCAGTACATTCAGACAATTATAATGCCAGAAAAATATTATACACTATTTTAATTAAGAAAATCTGTTATGCACATAGCATAAATATATGACATGAAAATAAACATAAATTTTCTCATTTTTAAAAAAAATTGTTACAATATTAGACATGAGACTCAGAAAAAGGTAATGGAATCACTAATGCATATTACCAAAACTACCTACATTCATATATTTCTTGAATAAATTAAATATCTTGAATATATATGCCAAGTTTTGTAGAATGATGCTAGAGCGATATTTACTTAAAACCTTTTATATCTATATGCATTACGAAACATTCACTAAGCTGAGTTTAAATTGATACACAAAGCAAAATATAAATAGTAACTATCTTACATGTACATTCCTCTTTCTTTACATGTTTAAAACATGAATCGCATATAACAACATTTCATTGAGATAATTTAATTCTGGGCAGTTCCCTTGGAATTTTTATCTCGAAGTATTCAGGACATATGTATTGGTGATGAAACTGATATCCCTGTCTTTCCCTGCCTTGATAGTCTTGGAGTCTGTCAAGAACAATAATACAATTAATAATTAGCAGAATAACAATAGCAAAAACAATTAGTAACATATAACAGTAACATTAATTACTTACATACCCATGCAATTATGTCAAAATTACCGGGATTATTTCCAATAATAATAATGAGTAGAGGAATAACAATAGAAATAAAACCACCAGATAACATCAACTTTTATTACTTATATTTAGATAAATTATGACAAAATTACCGGGATTATTTCCGATAATAATACTAATGAGTTGAGGAATAACAATAGGAGAAAACATAACAGCAACGTTTATTACTTATATTTCCATTCAATTATGACAGCATTACTGGGATCATTTGAGATTAATACTGAAAGGATAAAATAAGCACTGGAACAATAATAACAACAATAATAAACTGCAGTCGTAAATTTGAATCTTACCGTATTGGTGGCTGTAATGTGGTGCCTTGTTGTTTCAAACGGTACATAACCATACAAGAATGTACAGTTATAAATCAAACACATGTCAAAGTCACTTCTGGTTTGGATGATTAATGTATATATATAAAAATACCGCATACAGGAGAAAATCGACATTTCTATTATTTACAAGACTTTGCATACAAAAGAGTATTAAAAATACAAGATACAAAAGGCACGACACAAGAAACTATAAAGATCGTAGTCAGCAAAACAAAAAATACACTAGGTTCCGACATGTATATTATTTGTTTTTACTCACCTTTTAAGCAGTATGCTTCTTTTCCCGTTCTTGGGCAGGCCTCGACATTCTAACCATCGCTGTAACTGAATATTAGATTGCTCATCTATATTCGGATGAATAAATTAAGCGCCTGTACATCGTTTTCATTAAGAACAATAATACGGAAAGTATTACTGGTAGTCATTACGCAGGTTCGCCGTGTCCGAAAAGCTATTTTTAGAAACTGATGTCACTGCGTGTGACGTATCAAAGAGGTAAAAAGTACAAGCGCCATATGATATCTTATTCAAGTGAACGCTGAACAATATTTTCAAGACGTTCATTGTTGCATCCATATTGACTTTCTGAGCTGCAAACTTTTCATTTTAGGACCAACTAGAAATTAGAAGTATTTTCATCAAAACCATATATTGATATAATCATCAATTCTACAGGAGTAACGACTATAATATTTTTTATCATGGATGTCAGATCGGCATAAATTTGCATTCAGAGTCAACAAGACACACTACCATATTACGTTATAAAAATCCCGAACCGATAAAATTTCCAGTTAGGAAAAGAAACGACAAGAAACCTTTCTAGATGATTATCATGACGGTCATGCTGGAGGTCAGATCGACACCATTTTCATCCAAGACCAACTTAATATCATAATTAACATATTGGCGAAAACATCGCGTTGATATGACCCACCGTTTAGGAGAATTAGCATAAACAGGATTTTCAAGATGGTCACCGTAGTGACCATATTGTGTGTCCAAATATCAGCATTTTTATTTAGAATCAAGTATAATCATGGTAAAAGTCATCTAGTCAAAAGCAAATGACAATAAGATTTACTAGCAGGGAGAAGTAACGAACTGATTCCGAAACGGCCGTTATGGAGGTCATATTGAATATCAGATCAACACAGGCTTATATATGACAATAAGAAACATCCGGCGGAAACCAACACAGGCTTATCTGTACCAATAAGAAACATCTGGCTGAAACCACACACTGATACGACCATCCATTCATGTGCAGCAGCGACAGCAATAGATTTAATACGACCGTCGTGGCGGACATATTAGATCGGCATCATATTCAGTTAGGACCATATAAATAGCATAAAAATGGTAACAATCATTATGGTAACACGTTTTTCCTAACAGAGGACGGACAACACACTATCCCATAAGCTCTTTTGTTCTGTGACTAATAAATCTAAACATTGAGTATTATGTCTTCCATGGGTATCTGCCCTATTATACGTAACATCTAAACTACATGCATTTCGTTTTCTTTCTTTTTGTTTGATTCCAAAGATGGCATATTTAGTTTTGCCTTTATAAGGAATAATATCGATAGTACAGTGACTCAGCCAACGTTCATGCTCAGAACCTCGTCTGAATCGATATCTCTGTCTGAAAATTCAAAGCAGCCTCTTATGCATAATGATGTACCGTATACACTCTCTTATAAGACGAATCGAACTTAAAAAAGGACAGACGCTTATATGCAGCCACATAATGCGGTGGCAGATCTACGTCTTTGCAGTTTGTTAGGAATATTTCATAGAATACACGATATATATTCTGATGTGCAGGGTGCATTATATTACGGCGGGGCAGGATCTATGTTTATTGCAGTTCTAATCGTCTTATCAGTGAGTACATGTGGTATTTAAGTACCAGCAGAACCTGCCAGGTCATTAACATATTTGAGAAAGAACAAAGAACTAACCATCGATCTTTGTGGAAGCGCTGACTAAATATTTATTAGCATAGGAGGAAAAAGTAGCAAATGCCAGCACTGACACGCACCGATGACTGCTGTTAATTTCATGAAATCGTGCATCAACCAGCCATGAAGCGGAGTTAGTCTCGAACAAGAGCGTGATTTCATCAATAATTCACGTCGCTAGCAACAGTAGCTGTATAATTCCGTATAAACAGAGATTATTGTGTAAAACATCAAGAGTTCACCTCCGATATCTCACTGACGAAGACCAACTTCCACACGAAGGCTGTGAGTTTCATCATTAGCGCTGGAATTTAGGTTCACACGGCACGGTACTGACAAAAATATTTAAAAAATGGTAAGTATTCTTGAAACAGATTGTTCACTTTGTTAATCAGTACATTCCAGTAAAGGCTTGTTCACAAAATGGCGTAAATGAACAATTTCAGCTCTTCTACTCCAGTCTTTATGAATAGATAGCGTTTCATATTAATAATTTTTGAAAACTCATTATTGTGTGTATTGTAATTTTTTGAGGTGGAATGGATCAATTGCATTAATGTTTCTTGTTACGTTAGCTGGTCTTTATGTTGATAACAGTATTGCATAATGACGTCACCGATGTACACATGAGTGGAGGGATGAAGTATGTTAATCGTAACTGCCGCTTGCAACAGTGGCTCGACTATGTCGATTGATGCGAATGAGAATTATTTTCAACCAGTGGAGTAGCAATCGACGAAGAAATACAGTGTGCGGTGGTTGCCAAATCCAATTAAACAACATTTTAAAAAATAATTAGGAACAGGGACCAATTAAACTTTGTGAGGGGTGGGGTGGCGTCATGATCTGTTGCTACGCCACTGTATTCAGCAGAATGCCCAAACTATCTGGATTTCTATCCTCTACGAAGTCTGCTATTTATTAATAATATTCTCAAGTCTATTCTCTCCAAAAAAAAAGTTTCCATAAAAAGATAACTTTTTAATATGTTTGCACCATTATGGAATTAGAATCAAATTTCCCATACTGGGATGCCAATACTTTAGAAACAGGGAAATTATGCCAGTTCCCAGATAAACCATATTTTAAAAACGTGACGTCATATGGAAAAATATCTGTTGTTCTATGTTTTATGGAGTTGTCGATACTACGTAAAATACCGGACACAAATATCAGTTAATCAATATTAATGAGCCACAAAAAGCCCACATTTTGCATTGTATTGATCAAGGACGTGGAGGTACAATTATAGAATCTTTAGGTAAATATTTTACTTTTATTAACCAATTTCAGAGAGAATGTATCAGCATCCATATTGGCCAAGCAGGTGTGCAGATGGGCAATGCATGCTGGGAGTTATACTGTCTCGAACACGGTATCCAGCCCGATGGTCAGATGCCAAGTGACAAAACCTTAGGAGGAGGAGATGACTCATTCAACACCTTTTTCAGTGAGACGGGGGCTGGCAAGCATGTGCCACGTGCTATATTCATCGATTTGGAACCAACTGTCGTTGGTAAGTGCAAGAATGTTCTTTCGTAAAAAAGTAAATATAAAAGCCCACTATCCATTACTGGAAATTCAGATTAGGATTGCTTGTGTATGAAACAAAATAATACAAGTTAAGGAAAACAAATAAGACCGTCGAACGTCAATCGTTTTTATCATCACAGAACTGTAAAACGGAGAAGACGAGAAGTAATGAAATATCTTGATGTTCTGTATCCCCTCTCGTTTCTCAGAGCGCCCCCCCCTCCCCAATGTGTCATCAAAATAGAAAAGAAAAACCAAAAATAGTTTAACCTTCTTACCCCCAGGCATACAGATACAGAAAGTCATGACTCATTAAAAATATGAATGTTTGCCTTACAGTGATGACAGGTCATAGACCCCAATGCTAAGGGTCTGCCTACTGTCATTGAAACTAACACTACCATATATATATATATATATATATATATATATATATATATATATATATATATATATAATCAACAGTATGGGGGCCCCGAGTGGTCTAAAGCGCTCTCCGTTACCACTTGTCCTCCAGTGATCCACTGCCATCTCACCTCTGTCTGCGTGGGTTCGAGTCTCAGATTCAACCAATATGGGTATGTGAGAAAGCTTGCCAGTAGCTTCTCGTGGGTCGATGGTTCTTTCCGGGTTTTTTTGCCTGATTCTTCCTTCACCATTAATACTGGCCGCCATGTATAGCCTATCCTGTGCTGAAAAATGGCGTTAAGCCCTACAAAAACAAAAACAAAAATGATCATCACTATTATGTAATAACGTGGAGGAAAAAGTTGCGTATTAATTTGACGGCAATACAGGAAGACATACACCTCGACAGCTTTCAACAACTATTAAGTGGCCCCGAGTGCCCGAGTGGTCTAAAGCGCTCTCCGTTACGGATCACTGCCATCTCATCGTTGTCTGCGTGGGTTCGAGTCTAACATTCGACTAATATAGTTATGTGAGAAAGCTTCAGGGCCGGACCTAAGTTTTTCAGGGAGGGGGGGGACAAACTTTGTTATTGGGTTAAGCGAAGGCGCGAAGCGCCGAGCCTTCTAGGGGGGTATGGGGGCATGCCCCCCCCCAAATTTTTATTTTTCAAGGATGCAAAATGGTGCAATCTGGTGCTATCTGAACCTTGAAAAAGGGATCTAACAAAAGTGACTAAAAACTGCACTGTTTTAAAAACACTAAAAAAAATTTTAAAAAATAAATTAAAAAAATTAAAAAATTCGAAACCCCCTTTGCATCTTTTATCAAAAGCAGTGAATAGTTTTTTTTTAAAGGGGGGGGGGGGCGGGCCCCCTGGGCCCCTATAGCAGGTCCGGCCCTGAGCTTGTCAGTAGCTTCTCGTGAGTCGGTGGTTCTTTCGGCTTTTTTTTCCCGGGTTCTTCCTCCAACAATAATACTTGCCGCCATGTATAGCCTATCGTGTGCTGAAAAATGACGTTTAACCCCTCAACAACAACAACACTCAACACCTATTATATTGTATTATAATTTAATTAAGATAGAATCTATCTACTTACAATAACTAGCACGGATAAAGATAGATTCATGTCGTTGTGACCTTTAGGATTCATGGTCCATTAAGATTCAGTATCCTATCCAATAAAGCATAACATTTTGTTGTTGTGTGCATATATATATATATATATATATATATATATATATATATATATATATATATATATATATATATATATATATATATATATATATATATATATATATATATATATATATGTGTGTGTGTGTGTGTGTGTGTGTGTGTGTGTTAGAGGTTTTTCTCCTACAAATTAAACATAAAATTTGATACTTTTGAAAGTACAACTACTCTTCCAGTAAAATACAGTATAGCTACACTACCCTCGACACCGTTTAATGTCAACTTCCAATACCATTTCAGATGAGGTCCGCACTGGTACATATCGTCAGTTGTTCCACCCAGAGCAGTTAATCACCGGTAAGGAGGACGCCGCTAACAACTACGCCAGAGGTCATTACACCATTGGCAAGGAAATCGTGGACCTTGTACTAGACAGAATCCGAAAGCTGGCCGACCAATGTACCGGTCTTCAGGGGTTCCTCATCTTCCACAGCTTCGGCGGAGGAACTGGATCAGGGTTCACTTCCCTACTCATGGAACGATTGAGTGTGGATTATGGTAAGAAGTCCAAGCTTGAGTTTGCAATCTATCCAGCACCACAAGTGTCAACTGCAGTAGTGGAGCCTTACAATTCCATCTTGACAACCCATACCACTCTGGAGCATTCAGACTGTGCCTTTATGGTCGATAATGAAGCTATCTACGATATCTGTCGACGTAATCTCGACATAGAACGTCCAACTTACACTAACCTCAACCGTCTTATCGGTCAAATTGTGAGCTCAATCACGGCTTCACTTCGATTCGATGGCGCACTCAACGTCGATCTGACCGAATTCCAGACTAACTTGGTGCCATACCCACGTATCCACTTCCCTCTGGCCACATACGCTCCTGTCATCTCTGCTGAGAAGGCCTACCATGAGCAGCTGTCTGTTGCTGAGATTACCAACGCATGCTTCGAGCCAGCCAATCAGATGGTGAAGTGTGATCCACGTCACGGCAAGTACATGGCCTGCTGCATGTTGTACAGAGGTGATGTTGTTCCAAAAGATGTCAATGCTGCCATTGCCACCATTAAGACCAAGAGAACAATCCAGTTCGTTGACTGGTGTCCAACTGGTTTCAAGGTTGGAATCAACTATCAGCCACCAACAGTTGTTCCTGGAGGTGACTTGGCTAAGGTGCAGCGTGCCGTGTGCATGTTAAGCAACACTACTGCCATCGCTGAGGCCTGGGCACGACTGGACCACAAATTCGATCTGATGTACGCCAAGAGAGCCTTCGTCCACTGGTATGTAGGTGAGGGTATGGAGGAGGGAGAATTCTCCGAGGCTCGTGAAGATCTTGCAGCTCTTGAGAAGGACTACGAGGAGGTCGGCGTGGATAGCGTTCAAGGAGAGGGTGAAGAGGGAGAGGACGAAGAGTATTAAATCCTGAGAATTTGTGTTTTAAATGGGACAATTTAGGCATGTTTATCACGTGCTATGTATGCACCACTTAACCTTATGACTGATATGGTAGAATAAATGCTGCTTAGAAAAACTTTCTTTCTTTCACATCTGTTATACACGACAAATATAAGCTTGTAGCAGTTCTACTGCGTTGCACATTTTACATCCGTCATGGGGGATAAAACAGGACAGTAATCAGAAAAATAAAAACGAAACGACAATGTATCCGTAGATTACTAATTCCAGAAACGAATCCTTAAATTAATATATCCTGAAATTGGTTTAAACATATTTTCAATAATTACCGTATCATGTATATTTGTATTCACAGTTTGCATGACAGACATGTCAAGGAAACAATAAACCGCATCAATACGGTTCATCGGAAAAGCGTAAATCATTAAGCCATCCTTACAATATATAATGCACTAAATATGTGTTATTTGAAAGATGTACATCATAGACAAGGGTTTCCTGATGTGTATAGTACCCCATATGTCCTTTACAACTTTATGTTCATAATATTTCATGATTTCGGAGTTAACAATAATGACATCTATCAACTACTTTCGACCCATCGACTCTTCGTAGCGGCAAATATTAAAAAAAACTATAAAATGCCCGTAATGTTCGTCAGGGTAATCAACACATTATTTTGCAGGGGACAAAACCAGGTTAACAACTTGTTGAAACAAAATTCCAGTCTGACAAAATAAAATGCAGCATTGACCTCACCATGTTAAACAGTATTTACAATTACTTCAAACTTACTGGGGACCACTTCTTTGTAGGTTCATTGTCGTCATAATTTGGTGCATGTATTAGGAAATGTTCTATATTTTAGTTTGCATTATATTCGACTGGTAGCTTTGTTGTGTGTGTAGGATGTGCAATCTAGATTTCATCTTTATGTCTGCCAATATATTTTTCTAAATTTGATATGCGTGAGTTTGGAATGCTGCAGTTTCTTATCGTCAAATTCAATGCGCATATAAGCAATATTACACACGACAATATTCAATTTCTGTCTCCTCACTGCATTCTGACAACGCATTTTATTACATGTTAATCACCATAACAGTAAAAATACACAACGTTCTAGAAGTAACACTGTTGCACAGTGAAAATTACAAATATATGTTAGTAAATGTATAATGCAAACTGGAATATTGTAATCAGTGCCATCCGTTGTCCATGATGACAACATACGGGGCTGTTATATTAATCCCAGAATAGGTACAATTGCCCTAGATCCAGTATAGTATTTTACAGATTCTAAGCATGGAATACGTAGCCACATATCCTTTAGTACACACACGCGCAGTTCTCGGGGACAAGGGACTGTCCATTGCAAACTCACTAAATTCGGAAAATCATTAGATATAAATACTCAAGTATATATACATGTGTAATATAATCCATACCACGACTCATTGGGAGGGGATATAACTAATCCCTCATTGTGGCCGAGCGTGCATTCTTTATGTAAATATAGCTCATTTAAATAAAATGGGTTGGAATTTGCAATAGCATTTTAGTGAAATTGTACAGACATCGTACACACAGACTTCTTAAAGTTAATTATGTATTTTAGTTATTGAGTTTTAATTTACGTTGCTTTAATTAATCGAAGCATTTGATCGAAACCACGATTATAACAGAACTAATTGTTTTTTCCCATGACAAGTATTCATATCTGCAACAAAACACTAACTTCATATAATCCTTTTATTCAAGTGCTCAGTTCGATCTATCGATTAATAGACAGACAGACATACAGATATACATATAGATAGATATATAGACGGACGGACAGACAGACTGGAGGACGGACGGACAAACAAATAGACGGACAAACAGATAGATAGTTTGGTAGGTATGCAGATATATTGAAAGACAGATTATGGAACAGCAATGTGTTGTGAAATAACTGGGACATACATTCCTCGCTGAAAACTATTTTGTAAAGTGCTGAATTTGACAAATGAATCTTCGTTTACAAATCTTGCTTTTAAATCTAATTTATAAACAGATATCATGTAAAATATATGTATGAGTAAAAAGTAAGAATTAGTTAACGTTTCGTTGTTTTGTTTTATATATAATTACGTGCTTGGGCTCAGTGGCTGTCCTTGTCCAGAATTAATTTAGAGCACAAGTATTTCCAGGAGAAAATAGTCTCTTGAAATCCAAATAAATTGAACAAAAAAATAATTTTCCCAAAAACTGGTTATAACATCAAACACTTTAAACTCTCAAGTATAAGGCAAGAAAGTAATATTCTTTCTCAAAACATTAATAATAAATATAGCTAAGACGCAAAACAGATGCCCCGATATGAGACAATCCTCTGGAACAATTGCAGCATGTTGTTTATCATATACCTCAAGTATGACCTCTAATTCACATCATGAATCTTACTCTGAGAAAGAATATACAAATGTTGTTTACTTGGATTCTTACTGGTTCTAAATCAAGGTCAGGAACTAGGTCAGCATTAGATGCAAAGTTTATATTATTAGTTGATTACAAAATGCAGTTAGGTAAACAGAACTAAACTGAATTTCTAGACACTGTCAAAGTCAGTTTATAAAGTTACATTACAATTGCATGTAATATAATTTTTAAAATTAAAAACTAACAAACAAGCAATTAAACTAAATAAAATATAAATTAAATCAAATATACCTAACACTTCCCCATAAAGAGGAAGAAAGATTTATATAACAAAGCTTTCTTTCTACCATAAATTAACTATATGAGGATTTAAAAACATAAGAACTGGTAAAAATTATACAAAGTATAAATTAAATACAATTCTATACACGAGAATTGTTTGTTTGATTAGGATTTTTAACGTAGTCGTAAAACAAATGTAAGTCATATCACTGCGATGCCTGCAGTGAGGCAGTTTATAGTGATGTCTAGCACTGGTGCATCATGCTTCAGGCATGTAGCATGATGTCCCACCCAGTCACATTATCCTATTACCAGGACCACCAGTCTTAACACTAACCTCTTAATTCTGAGTGTCAAGCGAGGTAGCTGTTAGTACCATTTTTGTAAGTCTTTCGTATGACTCGGTCGGGCTCGAATCCACGACCTCCCGCATCCGCGGCGAACGCTCTAACCACTAGGCCAACGGAGCAGTTATTATCTGCTATTAAATTATATTTTCCCCTAATGTGCCCCTAATGTGCCCGATGTCAATATCATATACCTGCAACAACAAACTGCACTTAAGTAGTCTTTGTCTTTGAATTGTATTCTTCATCTTGTGGATGAATATAAGGGTGTTGTGATACCTAAACACAATAACACATATTGTAAAGCCAATATCAAAGCTAAACATTCCTTTTTGACTGTTAAATAATTTTGTTATGCTTAAATTTATTTTAATATAGTATTCTGGATGATCAATAAATAGTATTTTCGTCTTCTAGAATCAATACTGCTCCAGCCACAACATCATTTCCAACAGAGAGTTCAAATCATTGACTGAACATTGGAGCTGTAAATTATGGCGCGCTTTTAAGTATGACCTTTAACCTATAAAAATATCCTAGCACGTTTCAGTCCAATGAAACTTTTTTTCTGGCTCAATCAATTTATCAGAGGTTTAGGAATTGTGGAAAAAAGTGGAACAAAATTTCCGATAGTATACAACCATACCTAAACATCACATCAGTTGCTTTTTACCAACAGGTAAAAGGAATGCAGAGACAGCCTTGACATTAGCATCTATAGGTTTAACAACTTGTCCAGCGAGACTATCAAATAATGTCCTAACTGTTGTTAAATGTTCTTTCCAGCTGTCGTTGTAGATAATAATATCGTCGATGTAAGCATCACAATTATCTAGACCAGAAGTAACCATATTCATTAACGTTGTAAAGTACTTGGCGACCATTTTATTTCAAAAAGTATCACTTTATGTTGATAAAGTCCATCTAAAGTCACGAACACCGAAATTTCCTTTGCTCTTTCCGTCATCGATTCTTGGTAATGGAAATGAATCTGTTTTACTCACACTGTTCACCTTCCTTATAATCAGTACACATACATAACTCCAGTCACTTTAACTGGTCTCAACTGAATCATTCAACGACAAATATGTAATTTCTCTTTTCAAGTATCCCTGTTTGAGAGGTTCATCATGTACGGTGTACAGGTTTGAAATTTACAATTTCATCGTCATGGAGAATTGTGTTTGTTCTTGTACGAACATCTAAAAATAAGTGCTCATATTTGAATAATAACTGTTTAAGTTCATTCCTTTCTTGCTGTTGCAAATATGAAAGTGTATGGTTCAAATTATTCGAAATTTATTAATTCCGAAAGGTTTTTACTCCAAAATCAATAGAGTCAGATGGTATTTCTTCACTTAAATCCTCACTGAGTGGGACAGGTACAACTAAATTAATTGCATGTTTAACCTGCCTATCTCTCTCAATATACTGGTACTCCTTTAAATCATTTAGATCCCAAGGGTGCTATAATTATAATTTAACTAATTCAGTTTCTTCTTAACTTTGTAGGGGCCGTATTATCTAAACGGACGAAACTTATGAAGAATGAGCAAGAGAGACAAAACTCTGTTACCAGATTCAACAGTTCTCTCCATTGTAGTTCTGTCAAACCATAACTTCACTTGTGACCTGAATGTTTTAATGCCAAATTCAAGCGTAATTAGCTAGAAAATTCCAGACATAACATTTGACTCTTGACCAGATTGGACAGATTTGAGATAGCCTAATCCAGTGGTTTTTTTTAAATTAATTAAAACGTTTACTATTGTTTTAGATTTAATATTCCTAAAATGAATTACATCTGGGAACCTTGGTGATGCACACATTATGGTCAACACGTATTGGTTAATTGACTTTGCCTTGGTTAAGGGACCAACACAGTCTACCATTATTCTGCTTAATGGTTCGTTAAATGCAGGAATAGGTTGGAGATGACCCATATGTATCTTCTGCTTGGGTTTTCCTACCATTTGACAAGTATAAAAATATTTGCAGTATTTACAAACATCGCTTTTTAATTTTGGCCTTGGAATTTATTGAAGATAAAAAAAAATCCTTTTAATCCCTAAATGACCAGTCAAAGGAGTTTCATGAACCAAGCCAAGAATTTCATGTATGTATGATTTTGGAACTACAATTTGATAGTTCAATGAGCATTCATCACCAGCAGGTACCTCGGGAAGTCTCCATTTTCTCATGCGAATTCGATTGCTTTTAATGATATGCAAGACAGGTACTTTAGTGGTTTCAGTTTCACTAATAGCTCTTTGAACGACACAGGTGACCTCGTGATCGTTTTCCTGTTCGACAAGTGACTGTCCTGCAATCTTTAATGCAATAAAATATACATCTACTAATAGAAAATGCAAATAGAATTGTAAAGTTTTCTTTATCCACTCAAGGTCAATACGTATATTAAAAGATGGCATATCACTTGCCCAAAACAAAACTAAGTCAGTCCAGTGAACAATTCATCGTTGCAATAATGTTGAAGCAACGTTGCAAGAAGGTTGTGGCAAAGTTGCCATATAAAGTTGTGGCAACGTGATTTGGTGAATTTTCTGGAATGTGTTTAACGTCACAAAATAACATTCCTACAACATTATGCAAACATTCAAAACATATACATGTATTTAAACTGAATAATGAAAGCTGCTTGTGTTTGTCAAACCCATGTAGCCCACTGCTATCAAGAAAGTCCAAAATTTTAATTAGCCATTACAAAAATGTTAACAATACCATCCAGCTGATAGGGTCAGTGATATTTGTACTTTCAAGATGGCTGTCATTGTCACCATATTTGATTTCAGGTCTGCACCATTTTTATTTGGGACGAACTAAATATCACCAGTCATTTGACCATAATAGAAGAACATTTAAGACCATAGTGCACGTAATTGCACAAATCTCGCAGACACTGTACAAATATGCGCACTTGACTTGAAAGGCATTGATGAGTGATAACTCTGCCAAATTTGTTCAAAGTCGCACGTATAAAAATGCATTCTGCACTGTATGTAATATTATTCAAATTGTAAAATAACTGATTAAGAATCTGGAAAGATGAAATAGTAAAGAGAATGAAGTAAGAACAGATTATGTAAAAAGCAAATATTTCACCATATATGTTACCATTACCTAATTTTTTATATTGCTTTTCCAGATATTATTAAGTGTAAATATCAGAATCAGTATCCTCCTCGGCAAAGTCGGCCTATGTATTGTTCTGCTTAGCCCTTAGACTCCTGCAAAGTGAAGGGAAAAAATATAATGCTGGAACAAATTCATATCATCTTAACACTGCTTTGAAATGTAGAAGTAAAGTTGACTAGAGTAGAGAACGTTCTTCACTCTGTTTATCTTTCCATTTATATCATTAAGCAGAGTTACATGTTAATTTTTTGCGCACTTGTCAATTCAAACAAGTTAATAGTGTAATCAATTTGCACAAAGGCAGATTTCATTTATTCAGATAATTCACTTCAATAAACTTTCATGTAGAAACTGAAGATGAATGTAAATTGTAATTGTCTGTAAAAAGAGAAAATGTTGGAAAACCCTGGCACAAGGATAAAGATGAGTTTAATTAAAGCTAGAAATGCATCCACTGTTGCAAATACAACACCGCAAAAGACAAAATCAAATCCAATATTTATGAAATAAGAACATAATTTCCGTAAATCTGACTGTAAATTAAGAAGTAATACTTGTGAAATTGGTAATTTGTAAATTATGTAGCGCATCAACTAACTTGCATGGTCAAGCTGAAAAATCCAATTTAAAATTTGTATTTTGCTTTATTTTCTTCCCTTATAACTTTAAATTATTGCACACAAAAAAACTCAACATTAAAATCTATCGTTATTTAAACTTATTGCTCTTCATTATCATCATTCTGCAGTTTTAACTTTTATTTTTTTTTTTTACAATAAATCAATTCAGAATATAAAATAAACTAAACAGAGACATAAAGATAGAACACGAAAAAATAACGCACGTTTTGCACATTTGGATGAATATTCCCAGAACTTGTATAGAAATGTATGAATCACATCTCAATCACATATTTTGACCCTCCCACAATACCTACCCAATTAAATTCTTCACGGCTTAGATTATCCATGGTATTACTTAGCAAATAGATTGTCTAGTTGATAACAGATATTATAGACTGCAGTTGATAACATGTTTATAGACTGTGTAGATTAGAACATATGTTCATAGACTGTGTATATTAGAACATATGTTTATAGACTGTGTTGTTGTTAACATGTTAATAGACTGTGTAGTTGATAACAGATGTTTATAGACTGTGTTGTTGATAACATATGTTTATAGACTGTGTAGATGAGAACATATGTTTATAGACTGTGTAGATTAGAACATATGTTTATAGACTGTGTTGTTGTTAACATGTTAATAGACTGTGTAGTTGATAACAGATGTTTATAGACTGTGTTGTTGTTAACATGTTTATAGACTGTGTTGTTGATAACATATGTTTATAGACTGTGTAGATGAGAACACATGTTTATAGACTGTGTAGATGAGAACATATGTTTATAGACTGTGTAGTTGTTAACATGTTTATAGACTGTGTAGATGAGAACACATGTTTATACTGTATAGATGAGAACATATGTTTATAGACTGTGTTGTTGATAACATATGTTTATAGACTGTGTAGATGACATATGTTTATAGACTGTGTTGTTGATAATATATGTTTATAGACTGTGTAGTTGATAACATGATATAGACTGTGTTGTTGATAACATATGTTTATAGACTGTGTAGATGAGAACATATGTTTATAGACTGTGTAGATTAGAACATATGTTTATAGACTGTGTAGTTGATAACATGTTTATAGACTGTGTTGTTGATAACATATGTTTATAGACTATGTAGATGAGAACATATGTTTATAGACTGTGTTGTTGTTAACATGTTTATAGACTGTGTAGTTGATAACAGATGTTTATAGACTGTGTTGTTGATAACATATGTTTATAGACTGTGTAGATTAGAACATATGTTTATAGACTGTGTAGATGAGAACATATGTTTATAGACTGTGTAGATTAGAACATATGTTTATAGACTGTGTTGTTGTTAACATGTTTATAGACTGTGTAGATGAGAACATATGTTTATAGACTGTGTAGTTGCTAACATGTTTATAGACTGTGTAGATGAGAACACATGTTTATAGACTGTGTAGTTGTTAACATGTTTATAGACTGTGTAGATGAGAACACATGTTTATAGACTGTGTAGTTGTTAACATGTTTATAGACTGTGTAGATTAGAACATACGTTTATAGACTGTAATTGTTAACATGTTTATAGACTGTGTAGATGAGAATATATGTTTATAGACTGTGTAGTTGTTAACATATTTATAGACTGTGTAGATGAGAACACATTTTTATAGACTGTATAGATGAGAACATATGTTTATAGACTGTGTTGTTGATATCATATGGTTATAAACTGTGTAGATGAGAGCATATGTTTATAGACTGTGTTGTTGATAACACGTTTATAGACTGTGTAGTTGATAACATGTTTATAGACTGTGTTGGTGATAACATATGTTTATAGACTGTGTTGTTGATAACATATGTTTATAGACTGTGTAGATTAGAACATATGTTTATAGACTGTGTTGTTGTTAACATGTTTATAGACTGTGTAGTTGATAACAGATGTTTATAGACTGTGTTGTTGATAACATATGTTTATAGACTGTGTAGATGAGAACATATGTTTATAGACTGTGTAGATTAGAACATATGTTTATAGACTGTGTTGTTGTTAACATGTTAATAGACTGTGTAGTTGATAACAGATGTTTATAGACTGTGTTGTTGTTAACATGTTTATAGACTGTGTTGTTGATAACATATGTTTATAGACTGTGTAGATGAGAACACATGTTTATAGACTGTGTAGATGAGAACATATGTTTATAGACTGTGTAGTTGTTAACATGTTTATAGACTGTGTAGATGAGAACACATGTTTATACTGTATAGATGAGAACATATGTTTATAGACTGTGTTGTTGATAACATATGTTTATAGACTGTGTAGATGACATATGTTTATAGACTGTGTTGTTGATAATGTATGTTTATAGACTGTGTAGTTGATAACATGTTTATAGACTGTGTTGTTGATAACATATGTTTATAGACTGTGTAGATGAGAACATATGTTTATAGACTGTGTAGATTAGAACATATGTTTATAGACTGTGTAGTTGATAACATGTTTATAGACTGTGTTGTTGATAACATATGTTTATAGACTATGTAGATGAGAACATATGTTTATAGACTGTGTTTTTGTTAACATGTTTATAGACTGTGTAGTTGATAACAGATGTTTATAGACTGTGTTGTTGATAACATATGTTTATAGACTGTGTAGGTTAGAACATATGTTTATAGACTGTGTAGATGAGAACATATGTTTATAGACTGTGTAGATTAGAACATATGTTTATAAACTGTGTTGTTGTTAACATGTTTATAGACTGTGTAGATGAGAACATATGTTTATAGACTGTGTAGTTGTTAACATGTTTATAGACTGTGTAGATGAGAACACATGTTTATAGACTGTGTAGTTGTTAACATGTTTATAGACTGTGTAGATTAGAACATACGTTTATAGACTGTAATTGTTAACATGTTTATAGACTGTGTAGATGAGAATATATGTTTATAGACTGTGTAGTTGTTAACATGTTTATAGACTGTGTAGATGAGAACACATGTTTATAGACTGTATATATGAGAACATATGTTTATAGACTGTGTTGTTGATATCATATGGTTATAAACTGTGTAGATGAGAGCATATGTGTATAGACTGTGTTGTTGATAACATGTTTATAGACTGTGTAGTTGATAACATGTTTATAGACTGTGTTGGTGATAACATATGTTTATAGACTGTGTTGTTGATAACATATGTTTATAGACTATGTAGATGAGAACATATGTTTATAGACTGTGTTGTTGATAACATATGTTTATAGACTGTGTAGCTGAGAACATATGTTTATAGACTGTGTAGATGAGAACATATGTTTATAGACTGTGTTGTTGAGAACATATGTTTATAGACTGTGTAGTTGAGAACATATGTTTATAGACTGTGTAGATGAGACCATATGTTTATAGACTGTGTTGTTGTTAACATATGTTTATAGACTGTGTAGATGAGAACATATGTTTATAGACTGTGTAGTTGTTAACATGTTTATAGACTGTGTAGATGAGAACACATGTTTATAGACTGTGTAGATGAGAACATATGTTTATAGACTGTGTTGTTGATAACATATGTTTATAGACTGCGTTGTTGATAACATATTTATAGACTGTGGTGTTGATAACATGTTTATAGACTGTGTTGTTGATAACATGTTTATACACTGTGTTGTTGATAACATGTTTATAGACTGTGTAGATGAGAACATATGTTTATAGACTGTGTTGTTGATAACATATGTTTATAGACTGTGTTGTTGATAACATATGTTTATAGACTGTGTAGTTGATATGACATGTTTATAGACTGTGTAGTTGATATCATATGTTTATAGACTGTAGTTGATAACATGTTTATAGACTGTGTAGATGAGAGCATATGTTTATAGACTGTGTTGTTGATAACATGTTTATAGACTGTGTAGTTGATAACAGATGTTATTATTGACCCCTTTATGTATTGCACACAAAAACCTCACGTACATACTTTTCAATCAAACAATAAAAGTATAAAATCATTTACAACCCAAATCATTATAATGATAAAGACAAAATATACAATTTATTTCACGTCTGTAGTTAACAAATTTTAATTAACTATTAATGTGAATTTTCTATTTTACATCAACGCATCACATCATATATGCACATGTGTAAACATAAAGTTCTTTAAATTTTGGTTGTAATTTATTTAATTTTATTATACTTTATTTTTTTAAAACTGTTTGCCACCGATAATAAATCATGCGCTTAGTGCATGCGCAATTTAGAAAACCGTAAACTCGAAATCATTAAGCTCATCCTCATCCTCACTAATTTTCTTGACATCCCCGCCAGTCCACCCCACCCCCAGTTTATCAACATAATTTATTTCATACGGATAGTATAAAAATCACAGAAATACGTCAAAACTTTGACATTTTTAAGTATGGATTGAGTATGTTGGCCGATTAACCACATTTTCCTTGTTTCAAAATCGCACATAAAAATTGTACGTGGCAGTTTGCAAGTGCTACTTTCCTTCTGCATTATTGTCAATGGCTGCTTACAAGTGCTACATTCATAATGCTAGTCATGAATTTTATATTTTTCATTGATGCAGGCTGTAAATGGCTGCTTGCAAGCGCTTAAACATACTTTCCTTCTGCGTCATTGTATTTTAGTTTGCAATTCGCCTACTACTGAATTGATTCTTGAGTTTGTCGTATGGCAAATGCTATGACAGTTATTAAAAGTTGTAAATATTCTATTTCGTAACGTGCTATATCTTAAGTTAAACCGATCGCTTCTTCTAAAATCATGATTATAAATGTAGCATCAAGCATTTTACAAGATAGCATTAAATAATGCCGCATTATGACAACATATGTAGTTGTGACGAGTCATTTTCTTACAATGCGACTGACTACTCCCTTGACACTAGCAACAAGAGGTTATACCATTGAACGGCACGTTTGGACGTCTTATTTTAAAAAAAACAACAACATTTAAATTAAATTACAGCGTTACAGTCAGCTGACTTCTCAGAGTATTAATGAGAGGAGGCCTGCAAAATATATATATATATATATATATATATATATATATATATATATATATATATATATATATATATATATATAGGCAAATATTATAATTGTACAGAATTCTTATATTTGTATGGTATGGATGATTCTGAATATATAGCAGAAAGTAACATCTGCTTTATAAACATCCAAGACATGTTGATGTGAGTTATAGGCCCCCAGGTCATCATCATGATTAATCTCTTGACAAGGTGAGGTCGTCGATGCACTGTGCTGCTGAACACCTGATCAGTTCCCTCCACTTATCTCAATAATGTGCCAATGCATGTGTCTCCGCAAAACTGTTCTTGGTCCATTATATGTTGTCAGTCCACGTTTTTCTATGTTTTCCTCTCCTTCTGCCACCCTGAACGCTGTCCTGCAGCACTGTTGTTGATATACTGTTTTTCTCTTGAGACATGGCCATACCATTTCAGATTTCTCCCTTAGACGGCGGTGAGGAGGTCTTCATATTGGCCTACTTTGTGCCTGATTGTTTTACACACTATTTCATATGTGATTTGGTCCATGTAAGAGATGCCAATGATGGATATGTAGCATTTCATTTCATTTTGGCGCATGCCATATCCAGCATCGTGAAGCTTTATTTTGGACCAGGATGTTTGCTAGTACCCAAGTTGTTGTAGCTTGCGAACTCGAGCAGCCGTCTCCCTCTTTCATTGGTATGCTCATTGCAAGAAGGTTCGCAGTGATCATTCCAGTCTCTTTGCCAACTTTGGCATTCCAGTCTCCTTGGATGATGAGGATGTCTTTTATACCGACCATGTTCATAATAACCAGGAGTTTATTGCAAAACTCCTTTATTGTTTCATTATCATAATTGGTAGTTGGGAGCATAAACTTGGATGATTGTGATGTTAAAGGGAGATGCTTTCAGACGAATGGAGATGATTCTGCTAGATATAGGGCGGTATTCACGCACAGATCCATTGATGGCTTTGTTTACAAGGACGTATGGACTTGTACAACTCTCCACTATAGTAGAATATATGCCCATCTTCAGTTTGGTGTTTTCCCATGGCTTTCCATCTGACTTCACAGGGTCCCAGAATGTGCCATGTGTAGTGTTCCAGTTCATGTGTCAACTCTTGGAGTCTTCCTATTTGCGCCAGAGTTCGAATGTTCCAGGTAGCGATGGCGATGCTATCTCTCACTATTATTGTATGACAGGTACCAGTAACACGCTTGTCACCCCTGTCCTGGTGGACAACGGCAAGTGGTCCTTGTTGACCCGGGCGAAGACAAATCCGGTACAGTAACTTCAGATTTGTCCAGCATTATGAGTTTGTTTTGGGTAAAAGTCATCTGACGAAGACCATCCCTCTCCAGACCAAGGAGTTGCCAGAATGGGATGTATTACATCGTACAGACGCCTTATGGTCTCCACCCTGGATTTTCTTAAGGGTTTACTCCCTTGGCCTTTGGTTAACCAAGGCCGACCTGCAAGGCAGCAGTAGACTCATGTATGGGCGGATGCGTCCATTTCCCGAGCAGATAACGCATCTGCCTCTGTCCCCATGTACTATTCCTCAGAGAAGACACACGACTGGGTTTCAGAAACTGATACCACACAAGTTCCAATTTGTTACTTTGTGACAATTCGGGTCATTACGAGAAAATGCAGATCACCTGATGTATCTGATGGTGATGAGTTGTCAGTGAGCAATCAAGTTGTTGTTCCTAAGTCGTATGGAAAGCAAATTCATAGTCTTGCCCATAAATCTCCTTAAGCTGGGTGTTTTGGTGGCAGTAAGACTTATCACAAATCCTGAATCAATTTTAAATGCCGAAAGTTAAAAGTGAAGTTTATAAGTACAATAGATCTTGTCATACTTGTAACATTGTCGGAAATCTAAATTAAAAGATATACTTATAAGGCATATTTGCAACCTATTCCTGCATTTAACCATTTCACAAGCCATTTGTCAGAAAAATGGGAGAGGTTCGATTCCTTTCCTAATACGAACTCAAGTTACGAATACTTGTTGACTATTATGTGATTTGGATTTTTAAGGTACCTTTATACATTTTTCAGCCATATTGCTACAATGTCTTTAGCGTGACGGTTTAAAGTGATGTTTAGCACTGGGGCATCATGCCAGAGACATTTAGCATGATGTCCAACTCAGTCACATTATCCTGACACCAGGTCGACCAGTCCTAAAACTAACCTCTTAATGCTGAGCGCCAAGCGATACATCTGTAAGCAGCATTTTTTTTTCTTCAAAAAGTCTTTGGTATGACTCGGCCTGTGATCAGCTTCAGTGGCCTATAGGTTTTTAATTTTTTAATGCATTTAAAGGCTGGGGTTTTGTAAATGCAAAATGCAAATTAAGTATTTGTTAAACAATTGTACACTAAATCTAATACTTCTTATCGCAAGTTAACTTTTGTATCATTCAACAATTTGATATTTGCTCGGCTTTGCGACAAAATGTGTTCCAACATTAAGATTGTGATACGAATAAGAACCTTAATTTCTAAAAGGTTATTTTACTTATAAACATTTTTATGTGCTATTGATGTTGCTCTGAAATATATTTTTTTCGCCTGAGCTTATGTACAAGGGTATTTCCGGAAAAGATATTCATCAGTAAGGTGCGTCACATATGGTGACGTACAATCAAGGGTCGTCTGATGAAAGCTCGTTGTGTGTGTGTGTGTGTGTGTGTGTGTGTGTGTGTGTGTGTGTAATTAGGCATTTTAACGTAGCTTTAAAAAAAATTCAGTCAGATCGCTACGAAGTCTGCAGTGACGCAATTTATAGTAATGTCTAGCACTGGGGCATCATGCCGCAGACATGTAGCATGATATCCCACCCAGTCACATTTTCACGACACCAGGCCCACCAGTCTTAACACTAACCTCTTAATGCTTTTAAGTTGTTGGTATGACTCAGCCGGGGATTGAGCCCCCGACCTCCCGCTTCCGCGGAGGACGCTCTATCCACTAGGCCACCGGTGCGGTTCTCGTCAAGAAGAGTAGGAGGAAACATATCATTGTCATTTCTGATCCTTACTTTGCTAAATTGACTAATGTTTCCAAAGTAATTAGAGATATCACTAAGAAGTAGATTTCTTAAACTGTGAAAGTAAATACTTAAATGCGTCAAAACTGGGGCTGAAAAAGTCAAACCACCCTGCTGCAGTGCATGCGTTTGTTTTCTTAAGGTGCAATAAAATCACTTAGGTTTTGGAGAAAGCACAAGGTTTTATAAAACGATTAAAACGTTGTTAATAATGTACACGTTTTAAAAAAAGGACTGTAATAGTTGCACTGTTTTTCGACACAAACAAGGAATGCTGTAAATCTCAGTGGGGAGCAATAATTAATTCAGGTAAAGGAAAGAAACGTTAGTAATTTATAGCGTCTTTTGTTGTCATAATACCATTCTAATCTCAAGTGTGCCATTATAATAATAGATGGCGAAACTAGTGTGACAAAGAAGACGATACCGATCAAACGTAGTATGTACATTGTTTGCAAGAAGAAATCTGTATAAAAACAGCAGTTGGAATCATGCATTTGTAACATGGCACGTTTAGCTTTTGTCATACTACAAACTACATAATTAATTCAGTAGTCGGCAAGATTCAATGACGCTGAAGGAAAGTATATCGAAGCACTTGCAAACATCAATATACAACGTGCATCAATGAAGACTAAAATATTCATTACTAGCATTATGATGTAGCACGTGCAGCAGCCATTTACAGTAATGCAGAAGGAAATGAGCACTTGCAAACTGCCACGTACAATTTGCATCAATGAAGAATACGGTATACATGGATAGAATTATGAAAGTTTCATTCACAAGCAGTCATTTACATTAATGTATCAAGGACCATTAGAAAATGCACGCATATAATTATGACGGTAATACCCCTCCATACATAGTGATAGCGTGCGTGACTGAGACAGCAGATATGGTGAAAACAATCAGCGTACAAAGCATACCTGTAGGAAAGTTACTATGCGACTATTACATTAATTAATACATGTACATACCTGGACGGTTGAAATCAGCTGTAACTGTTATTCTGCCTGTACAGGATAAGCTGCAAACATAGGTTATTATATCTTATACAAAACTGAAATGTAAGCGATCGCATTTTATATCTGTAATCATAAAATCTAACGAATAAAAAATATTGTCCGATACAAATTTAACCTTCAGTCAGTTTTTCTTTAGAAAATAAAAATAAAAACTACTGAAATGTGATTGTCCTTCCTGATAGTGTAAAGTTAAACACACCATTGGCACAATGTTGTATATACGTTACATATTATTATTGTACATAAGATAATATTTGTTGTACGTGCTGTTATGATCAACGTACATAGGTGCCATTCGTAATTTTTATATTTTGAAACCAGAGGGCCATTAAAAGTATGTTCATTTGTAATGTTTGAGCAACGTTGATAGAACGTTATATTACCACGTAACTACATACAGCTTTAGAGCAACGTCGATAGAACGTTATATCACCATGCAGCTAAATACAGCCTTAGAGCAAAATTGATAGAACGATATATCACATTGCAGCTAAATACAGCCTTAGAGCAACGTTGCTAGAACGTTATATCACCACGTAACTAAAATACAGCCTTAGAGCAACGTTGCTAGAACGTTATATCACCATGTAACTAAAATACAGCCTTAGAGCAACGTTGCTAGAACGTTATATCACCACGTAACTGAACTACAGCCCTAGAGGAGCGTTGTGAATACGTTATATCGCCACGTAACTAAATTACATCCTTAGAGCAACGTTGTCAAAATGTTTTATCACCACGTAACTAAAATAGAGCCTTAAGGCAACGAACGGTGTGAAAACGTTATGTGTTATCGGGGAGGATTAATAAAATATAATTGATGTATTCAAACAAACATTGGAACGTCACTTACCCACAAAATAATCATAACATACCTTTATGTTGTTTACCCATCTATACGTAATGACATGTACCCTAGAATGGAGAAGAGTTTGGTTTAGAAAATCACTGTACTTTACACTGCGATTTATACGTCACAAAACATCCCTTTCTGGTGGATTGTAGGGTTACTTATTTCACTTTATTTTCCACACGTAATTGTTGTATATCTGCTTTAACCAGGATTAAAAATAACAAGTTTAGATGTTAGGATGCTTACGTCGATGGGAATTAATGGTAATTTTAAATGTGTTTCTAATCCGGGTAAATTATTGCAATAAAATACTACTATGGTTTTTTTTCCTTCAACTGGGATAGTACATGCAACATTACCATAGCCCCGTAACATTGACATAACCCTGTAACATTGCCAAAGCCCCGTCGCATTGCCATAGCCTCATAACATTGACATAACCCTGTAACATTGTCATAGCCGTCGTATAGCGAGTGTTGACACCCTACGTTTAGTAGCTGTACTTAATTGCAACCGCTAGATGGGTGTTCATTGTCTGAAAATAGGCCCGTATCTGTCATTATATACAAATACTGTAGCTAAGGAAAGCTCAATCAACCAATCGTTATACTTATTATATCCCGCCCCATGACGCATTTCTAATACCTCTACACATGAGAGTGCGGTACTGAAATAACATCGCGCGTCTTAATGAACCTGAATTTACATGAATTAAACATGTTGATCACACATTCATGAAAGAACAGCAATGGTATTTAACAAGTAGGCATCCAGTAACTATTTATCTCAATATAAAGACCTGACATGTTTATTATGTTACGAAAACCTACCTGAAGCATGGCAAGCTTCCATAGCGTTGCGGTCTTCGGTTACGTGAGCGAGTCTGTTCTTCAAGCTATATCGAATATGCAGTATATACTAATATAAAATACTCCCATGGAATCCATTTCCATGCACATGTTCCATGCTAATCCGATGCGTATCATTACGTTGGACTTTGTCTTACAATAGGGATCGTTTGATTTGCTACCTGATATTCGGGTGGATACACTATTTTTTTTTATATTAAAATGAATCTGGTTGCTGAGGACTTGTGCATATTAGTTCAGGTGCAGCACATGGAAGTTCTAAAGGCTTTAATGTCTTCCGAAATCCCTATTTCGATACACATATGGTAAAATACTTTTCCTTATTAAGACTCGTTTTATGAATGATGTGGCTTATACAATGGCATCTGTGTTATTGGTTTTCTACAAATCCTGGGTCAAACTCCTGGCATATAAAATGGGGTTCAATTAGCTGTTATAATTTCTGAAAACACCAAAGATATTGTGGTATGAGTATCTCCATGCGTGTGTCATATGTGTGTGTGTTATTGAGAGATTCTAAGTATGGCGTGTGTATCTGTCTAGGTGTGTGCCAAATTTAAAATGATACCGAGAGACTTTAAGTATGGCGCGTGTATCTGCCAAATCAAGGTGATACTTAGTGACTGTGTATGGTGTGTATGTCTCTAGGCATGCGCCAAATATAAGATACTGAGAGACTTCAAGTGTATTTTTTTTATTTTTAATTTCGAATCCGATTTCAGTATTTGAGTTTAGACAGTTTCATGACTAAAGAACTATATATATGGCTAAGAGACCAAGTATTGTGAATGGGAGTCCAGGTTTCCTGATTAAATGAATATGTGTTGTGACTAATGTACCAGTGATTACCCCAAACTTCAATTAGTTTCGAAATGGCATCAAATCGTTTCAGCCTAATGCCAACAAGGTTTTTAGGAACTTTAGCACCGTTTATACTCCTTTACAAGTCGAATTCAACTACAAGACAACATAGATACTGATGTGTCGTACCATAATCAGAGTCTCTGCCTGTTTTCTCTACTAAAAACGACAAGCAAACTGCACAGACCCACATGTACCGGCGCATTAGGCGACATCGTATCTGGGTCTGTGCAGTGTGCAGTTGGACTCGTCTTATAAGCCAGTAATATGGGTGTGGTTTGCTTACATGTTGTGTGCTTGTAGGTGTTTTATAGTTGATCAAAAGACCTCGTCGCATAATATGATATTGTGATTTTATTGTGTAGAGCTATTGCAAAGACATCCGTTTTCCGTTCCCTATGAACACGAATAGTATTTGTACATACCACGTAGTACGTTCAGGAGAAATATTAGTTACCTTTGTAGACTTACCTTTTGACAACGTAATGGATGTTACCATGGTAGACTTACCTTTCGACAACGTAATTGATGTTTGCAGTTCGGGGTATTAACCGTTGTACGTTGACAAGTGTCAAGAATATATGCCCAGTTTAAATTTGTATGAAAAACATGTGGTATCTTTAGATTTATAATTCATTATTCTTTCATTTAATCAGAAGTATATACATGTGTTGTTTCTAACTGTTTACCTTTACGTTACTACGTTTCTCTTAGTTTTATTTGATTGTTCTTTCTTATTTTTTTTTAATAAAAAAAAATATTAAAAATTAAAACTTTAGTTAAATACGATGACATGGAGAACTAATATATATTGTGGTCCTTAATAGGTCTTAAATGTAAATAAAGTAATTTTACACAGTAGGAGGGGTTTCTTATACAGGTGGTCCTTATTTTTCTTTATCTCCCAATAACCAACATTATAAATTAATTTATATTTTAAAAAGAAACCCATAGTTTTCGGTTTTGTCCACCACCCTTGCGAGTAACATGCACCACACTTTGATATATTTGGTTAGGATTCAAAACAAATAAACGAATACCTTTAACAGTAATTTGTGGCTTTACATTCCGATTACGTTCTTATGGTGGCTAAATCTAGGCCAAACTGCTTCTATATAAGCTCGAAAGTACTAAGATATGCACACAAGGTCGTCGTGCAAGGTCATCGTGTAAGGTCATCGTGTAAGGTCATCGTGTCGGCTCGTTAAAATGGGCAAGTTTATCGAAAGACCGTGGCGTCTACATTCGCCCTGTGACAGACACGCTTAAGGTTTATGTTCCTTTCTTGGTTTTTAAACCGTGTATTTTGAGCAGACGACATCCAATTAGCACAGCAGAAACTTTGCGTTGTAATTAATTTTTGCTCATAAAACAACGTGGAATGTATAGTGTTTACAAATAAGTAATAGCTATTTAATCAGCAACCACTTAAGGAAGTAATTTTATTTAATTTATTTTCTGAAACGTTGCCAGAAAATTAGTCAAAGTCATTTAAAAACCAGTTTGTACTGAAACCCTATACATGTAAAGGATATGTACAGGCAGGTGTCTTAATAGTGTTCCAAACATAGAGGTCACTGTAACCTCAACATCATGGCTACATGTTTATTGAGTTGATCCAAAAGAACATCTGAATTTTGCGAACTTGGTCAATGTTTGACCAACTTTTGAAACTAAACAAGCAAACTGCTTGTTCAAGTGGCTTTTGATTAACTATTTATTCCACCTTTACTTACAACAATGTGGTATGGGCTGTCCTAATATAATCAATTATAATGTAAAGTTTATGTGTGCTCATTTAAAGTCATTTAAGAAATAAAAAACAACTAAGAAGGATACATACATCGTAAGTACTGCATGTATAACAAGCATATTGTGCAATAAAGAAAATTATGTGACATATTGTATCAAGTGTTATTCGTTTTCAAATAAAGTACATGTTACCTAACTTCCAAATAAAAGCGCCAGAAAGGAAGAGCATTGCTCACGACATCCCATTACTCGCTTGAAATTCTAACGATGACTCTTGTCATACTCTCGATGACTTCATTGATATTGTCTGTGTTAATAAAGCAAATGTATCCGTGTTAACAAAGCTGAATATTAGAATGCCTGACTATCCAGATTCTGGTAGTATGATTTGTTGTTGTTGTAGGGTTTAACGCCATTTTTCAGCATACGATAAGCTACACATGGCGGCTAGTATTAATGGTGGAGGAAGAAACCGGGATAATCCCGGGAAAGAACCACCTAGTCACGAGAAGCTACTGGCAAGCTTACTCACATAACCACGTTGGCCGAATCCGAGACTCGAACCCACACAGACAGAGGTGAACTGGCAGTGATCCATATAACGGAGAGCGCTTTAGACCACTCGGCCACTCGGGGCCCCTCTTGTAGTATGAGGATATGATGACAAACATGCTAACACCATGTTCAATCTCTTATAAGGCGAGTCAAATTCGGAAACGGCACAGTCCCCGGTGTAATCAGTAGAGCTAACAGAGCCGACTCTGATCTGCCAATGCATAATGTGACGTCAGGTCAGGGTCTGTGCTGTTTGCTGATGAACTTGACTTATACGCGAGAGTATGTTTTATATAACTAAGCAGACACGTAGTGTGTGTATATAATGATTTTGTTTAAGAGCGCTGATATGGACATAGTTGATATAATTAGCAGGTGGTGAACTGAGGTAATCAAAGACCTACAAAGAAGGGACACACGGCTCTGATGCCGACAGCGTGTGGCCTCATTTTAACATGCACATCTCAATGGCAACTGGTGAACCAGGTGGACGAGTGGTCTGAGGCGCATGCTTTACAAATACTGACATCTGACCTCTGCCCACGCGGGTCTTAGTCTGTGACTCGACCAAACTTGTGTATGTAAGATAGCTTGCCGGTAGCTTCCCGTGGAGGTTTGGTTCTTCCCTAACCTTTTCCTGGTTCATCCTCACCAAATATACTGGCTGAAGTGTATGGTCTATCGTATGTTCATAAAATGGCGTTAGACTAAAAAGGTGGCTAGACTCAAAAGGTGGCAAGGAACAGTTTCATAAATTGGCCTCTGGCCAATTTCTTAACTTGACGGCTATCGTGTGACTTTTTCAGCTCTTATTATTTAATATTTAATTATATGGATATATTGGGGTCCCGAGTGGCCGAGTGTTTCTAAAGCGCTGTCCGTTACGGATCACTGCCATCTCACCTCTGTCTGCGTGGGTTCGAGTCTCGGATTCGGCCAATGTTGGTTTGTGAGAAAGCTTGCCAGTAGCTTCTCGTGGGTCGGTGGTTCTTTGCGGGGGTTTTCCCGGGTTCTTCCTCCACCATTAATACTGGCCGCCATGTATAGCCTATATTGTGCTGAAAAATGGCGTGAGACCATAAAGAACAAATATGGATATTTTTGTGAACTAGGTGTTTTGGGGCTTATGTTGTTCTTAACATTGATGCCAGGCATGTAACACTTTCCATATCTACTCTGCAGTATGTTGACAATGAAGATGTTTGAATTGTACGGTACATGCTACTGTGCAAATGTGCATTCACCATGAATACATCGATTCCTGAGTATTGAATGTGCAGGGTGAATAGATCTTCTGCTGCAACGTCATCCTACGAACACAGAAAATACAAGACCAATAATGCCAAACCGAAGCCTCAAACTGACCGAAAATGTCTCTAATTGGGTTAGTTCGTTTTGTTACTTTATCGTTTGTCGTTAGTGTCTTTTAACATTGTTATGTATGTTTTGTTTACCCACTGGACGTTTCATTGAGGTCGTGACCTCTCTGCTACTGTAATGTGTGAGTAATTAAATCATTATTATATTAGATTAACTGCTATTTCTTAACCAAACGCTTTATCAAGACCTACACGAAATCGCGACCGAGAATCATGTAAATTTATCGTTATAAATCCGTGCACGTGAAAAGAAGTTTTTGAACTTAATTATATCCATACCCCCTTAACATCAAGTCTGATGAATATTTCGCAGAGAATGTGCATCGACTCCATTAAATACAGCTAAAATAGTACAGTTATCTCTGATTACCTAAGGTATTTGTGTATATCTCTGAGTAACATAAATTACATCTGTGTTTTTATGTCTGCCTCGAGAAAATATTCTTGCCGGATTTGATTATTTATGCATCACAACATTGTTTTCTACGAGAGTATTAATAAATCCATCGAGGTCATCTACAGATAGGGCTTTATCAATATCCGTGATAAAATCATTACTATCCTCGACCAAAAATGTTGCATTTTCATTTAAATCTTTAAGCACCTCGTAGCATCTCTGATCATCTACGGATGGATGGTGCTAGTGAAAAAAAGATCCGACTTGAGCCATCTCATTATTAAATTAAGTAATAATTTCTTTTTACCAGACCCAGATGGGTCTATGATAATTGCTCTGATAATATTGGTCGTTAAAACATCCGTGACATCCATGCTATACAAATATAATAAAATGAATAATATGAATTTTTATTGTTTTACATACAGAGCATCCACTCCAACCAATGACATAACAACAATAATAACAAAACTAAAAGGCATGCACTTGCCGGCAAATGTGTGAAATGTTGTTCCAAAAAATATAAAGTTGGGTTGTTTTTTTTTGACAATTAAACAAAAATAAGTGGTAATATCGCTGTTTCATTGGGCAAATTACCAGGCACTCCATGAGCTAAATAACCAAGAGAAGATTCTGGATATAATTAGTGTGGTCCTGGAACCAGACATGATGTAGAGTAGAGTATCCATTAAATCATATTGATCAAGTATGTCACGTTCATGATGTAGCTATACAAAAAAATTGCAACAGCGACATATTGCAGATGTGAAGTTGATTCATTCGTTAAATTCCATGAAAAATAAATCTTTCAGAGAATAACTAGCTAAAATGGTTGGCAAGATACGCGATGAAAGGTAAACTATTGCAAGGGGCTGGTAAGTAATCAATCATTATTATAATGGAATCGATTTATTATATCTTAAGAGAATATTGGAGGGTAGAGCAGCGTATGATAAACTCGCTGATGCAGCATATATTACGCGTGTTGTTGCTGAAAATTGGTTAGTACGACAGGCAATATGGCAAATTTATCATCCACTACCTAAACAAATTCCGTTCTGGCATTTTGATGTCAGCACTCCTAATGAAGATCATCAGGCAGATATATTATTTTTACTACATGAAAGTTTTATAATGTTTAGACGTCAATGCACATACAAATATGCGTTGACTGTCGTTCACGCTGTAACTAGATATAAAGAAGCAGAAACATTATCAAATAAAAGAGATATTGAAGTTTCATCGGCTGTAGAATGAATTTATTAACGAGGACTCTTGCGATGGCTTCAGTTGCTACAGGTTGATCTTGGCAAAGAATTGTTTGGTGTAGTATCATCTCTGATGAAAAACAGCATAGCATCAAAATCAGACGAGGATATTCCGCAATTCATTACAATCAGTCAATCGCTCAGTGTTTTAATCGAAAATGTGCCGAGAGGTTAACACACACACACACACACACACACACACACACACACACACACATATACATATACATATACATATACATATACATATATATATTTCTATCTCGGATGAGAGGTGGTTCCCGAACAGTAATACCTATTTTTGTTATTCTTTCTCTGTAATATATTTAATTCTGCGTTGAAATTCATCGTTGATTTGTTCGATTCATAAATACCTGTTGGATAAGCAACAACCTGCGAATCATTGGTTCCATCTTGTTTACTTTTATTTACAAAGACATGTGAATTATTCGCCGGTAATCCAGCGAATGAGTTTGATCTAATATTTAGTCAACTATGACATACTAGTAATTATGCAAGTGCAATTTCTTTTACTGGAATTGCAGTTTAAAAATAAATTCCAAATTCAGAATTGGTCGAGCTTTCTAAATTTCATCGGTGTTTTTGACCTCGTATTAACAACGATCTGTTGCAGTAGTTCTTGCAATGACGACATTATTATTATTATTATTATTATTATTATTATTATTATTATTATTATTATTATTATTACTACTACTACTATCATCATTATTATCATTTTTATTATCTAAATCAGACGTATATTTTGTTATAGTCATTGCCTGGTTGTAAATATTAATCATTCCTGTGAATTAAATATCTGATATTATTCCATCGATAAGGCCTGATGATATTAATAAGGAATATTTGGAGTATGCTAGTGTTGCTGTATGCAACTTTTTTATATACTCATGCAATTATATACCAGTACCATTCAAGACGAAAATGGAAAATACCTCTCGGAAGGGATTCACATTGCAGAAAAATGGACTAAGTGTTGTAAATATCTCTATAACCATCCATCCACACGAGAACCATAGGTGCTAGAAGTTCCAAACTCCACAACTGATGGTGATTTTCCCATTATCAAAGAAGAGCTGGAGACAGTAATAAGGGCACCGAATAATGGGAAGGCAGCTGTAGCAGACAACATCCCAGCTGAACTTATCAAGTGGGGAGGGGGCATATCAGCGATAGAGCTACTAACAAAAATCTGCAACAAGATCTGGCAGACAGGTACATGGCGAACACAGTGGACCCAGTTGCTGATTATAACACTCCCCAAAAATGCAATCTCCAGCTGTGCCAAAATTGCAAAACTATCAGTTTCATCAGCAATGCTAGTTGCAAACAGAACAAATATTCAATCTCAGGGTTCTGTGTGAAAAGTACTCGCAATGTCAATAAGACATATATCATGTGTTCATAGATTTAAAGCAGGCCTTTGACCGAGTGTGACATGAGGCATTGTGGGTTTTAATGAAGAAGTGTAACATGGGTCAAACTGACCAATACCATCAAGCAACTGTACGCCAAGGCTACCAGTGCAGTGTTTTCTCACGGTTATGTGGGGGACTGGTTCCAGACAACCGTTGGAGTATGTCAAGGATGTCTCCTGTCACCCACGCTTTTCAATATCTATTCTGAGCTCATCAAGGGCGATGCCCTGGAAAACCACTGTGGTACAGTAAGCATTAGAGGGCGTAACATCACCAACCTCTGCGTTGCAGACGAAATTAATGGGCTGTCAGGCAGCGAAGACGAACTTGCCGCTTTAGTGAAGAACCTGGATTTGACATGGAGATAAACGTTGAGAAGACCAAGCTGAAGACAAATAGTAGCACACAAATATCAGCCAAGATTAAAGTCAGACGACAATATCTTGGTTCTATATTCACTGAAGAGGGACCAAGAGCTGAATATGGAGGGACAAGAATATCTGTCGGAAAGCTACAATGAGACAATTGAGAGCACTTGTCATCACAATATTTTTTGTATTCATGTGAGTCCTGAACCCTGACAGCAGAATTACAACGAAAAATTCAGGCACATTAAATGAGATGTTACATAACCATCATTGGCCTCTTCTACATGGACCACATCACAAATGAAGAAGTGCGTAACACAATCAGGCACAAAGTAGGCCAATATGATGCCCTCATCACAACCGTCATAAAGAGAAAGCTGAAATGGTATGGCCATGTCACTTGTGCCAACAGTCTATCCACAACTGTACTGCAGGGCATCGTTCAGGGTGGCAGAAGGAGAGATGGACAGAGACAAAAGTGGACTGACAACATCACGGAATGGACCATGAAACGTTTGCGGTGACACGGGCATTGGCACATGATCGAGACAAGTGGAGGGAACTGGTCAGATGTTCAGCAGCACGGTGCATCGACGACCACACTAGGTCAAGAATTTGATGATGATGCTGTACTTTATCAACGACAACTATACGTCTCCGATATTTTTAATTTTTGCTGTATGTTCATCAACTATGTTTTTTAGTTTAGTTTGCCACTCGCGTTCTTGATTGTTTCTGAACTGTTGCACGTTGATTGAGCAGCTCATTATACTGAGTAGGTGGTAGTTTACCGACTAAATCAAGACACCAATGTTTGTCTTCAGGTTCCACTTCAAATGTTAACTTCTTCGTTTTGCTCCAACATCACTAAAATAGATCCAGAAGATCCTGTTAGTGGACAATGCCATCAAATTGTAGCAGATATCGTAAATGTTGTAATACCTAGTACTAAGAACCTTTCCATACCGGTAAGCTCATTACTACGATAGTTAATGGATTTATTAAGTGGTGACCATGATATTGATCCTGACACTACCGTATATAATAGGTTGTCCGGTGATCTTTTATTTATGTCAGTGAGCTTACTATCACCGACTGCTGGACTTCCAAATATGTCATTAATGGCTCTATTGATGTTTCTACGAAACCTCAAGAACGTGTTCACGTGCGCAGCATGATTATATCTCAGATCAATTATATCGCTATTGATTGCTGTTAACTAATGCATCATTGGGTGCTTTTTATCGTCGACATATTTCTTTGTTGCAGCATCGTCGTTTGATCCTGGATCTCCAAGACCAATAATTTCATTATTAGTCTTATTGAGTGATACACTCATTGTATCACCGGATGTTTGTACTCGATTGCGAATATTATTTAATATCGATGACATAACAACACCGGGTGTTCTTATTTCATTACTATCAAACACAGCTATATGTTTTAGGTTGATCAATTTATTCTAACGATAATATCTTGTAAAGAAAGATTACTCGTTTTTAAGCTTCCTTTGCTTATCTTGAAATGCAAGTTTTGATCTACATTTGCAAGGTTAAGTAAATTGGATATTTCTTCATTAATGATTTAATTTACATTTTCGTGTGATATATACTAGTTTACTCGTGCAAGACATTATGAGGTTGTTTGATTGATAACGATACAGCGTCGAGTGGAGCAAATGCTTCACGGCCACATATTGGTGGATAAGTTATTGTCTGTGTTGAAAATGTTATTTACCAGAATGGAGTTTGAAGTCCGCCGACTTAGTTTAAAAATTATTTTGGTGGTGCCAGTCCATACAAATCAAATCAAACAAGTCTACGTGGATCAATCGCGTATGCAACCCAATGACAACATGAGACAGAACTTTTATTGAGATTAATGATGCCCGTTCAATATTGCTTGGTTGTTTGGGTAATTTGCTACGCATAAAACAACTCTAAAGTGTTTTATTTATAATTTTCGGTAGCATAATTTAACTAAAATTGTATACAGAAAGTATCAACAAGTGTCCCGGGAAGTCTCAGACCTTTTCCGTACCACAAGTGGGGAATTCGTGCTAGTCTTATAACCTTTCCATTTTATTTAGAAGTTTTTATTCCTTGACCTGTTGCTTTCTTCCATTACATTCCAGCAGCGGTTCCAGCAACACCAAGTGCAGCTGTTTTTCCGACAGCTGGAACAGAAGCGGCTATTAATGTCGGTATGGATGTAAGAAATGTAAATATAAAACCTGTTTTTTGTAAATATGTAATGGAACTCGGAAAAAATGGAGCTCAACTCCTGGTTTTTTTTGATAATTAAAAAATGTTTGAGTTGTGTTTTGGTTAATGATAATTTGATTAGACCACATTAAAATTGTTATCTTTCTTTAATGTTATTTTTGTTACGAGTTTACTTGCAAGGGTTTGTTGTAATTGTTTTACCTGACCAGAACTAGAATGACATTAACGTTACTATCTGACATTATAATATCATGAGCGATTTAATTACAATGTTTCCACTGGGGCATCAATAACTCTCATTCATCCACAGTACCTTCAAGTAACATTGATTTGTCACTGAGTATTTCAGCAATTGCACTGTAAATATGAATATCCACAATATTTTTTTCCGTGAGCTGGGAAGTGTACATCAGCGACATTCTACTAAATTTGCGGTTTTACGTTTTTGCTTCACCAGCCAACTCTGCTAGTTTCTGATTAACAGCTTGATTTATGATTTTTCCAACATTTGCAGGCATAACTTCAGCAATGGGTAATTTTACTGGCGGAGATTTCACTCGTATTAAACGTGCTAATATATCCTTAATTGCCGAAAACGCTTTAACAGCAATGTTACCAACAGCACCAATACCTTTTTCACAAACAACATCAATAGTTTTCATTCCTAATTGTTTAGTAGTCGATATTGCTTTGGGGCTATCCTTCTAAATACCCCTGATAAACATCACCGTAAACCACCAATAAAAAATACTGGCCACCATGTATAGCCTATCATGTGCTGCAAAATGGCGTTAAATCCTACAACAACACTGCATACTGTTTCTTTGGTTGCTAATCGTGAATTTAATACTTTGCCCATTGTTGGTCCATTTTGAGCATTGTGTATAATCATCTTATCTGTTATTTATTTATTTTAATCACTGTGATAATCATCCACTTTTTCATCAACAAGAAACCGATAAACATTAATATACATGATACCTCCTGTAAATAATCGTCGATCAATATCAGCTGCTTCATTAATATGTTTTGGGAATTAGTACCGGCTAATTTTCCGCCAATCAGAATTTCTAATCTTTCAACATCAGAAATAACGTTGTTAGGGTACGAAGTAAAAAGACCACTTCCTTGAAATGTAATACCACTTCCGGTTGCTCCTTCTTCTTCCTTATTACTTGGTGAGGAACATATTTCCCACATTTGTTAAACGTTACTAAATTTCGGGTATTTTTCATTTTCTCTTTCTCGTTCAGCTTCTTCATCACTTATTGTTTGAGATGTTGCTGTTGTAGAGTTTAACGCCATTTTTCAGCACACGGTAGGCTATACATGGCGGTCAGTATTAATGGTGGAGGACGAACCCGGGAAGACACCTGGAAAAAAACACCGATATACGAGATGATTGCTCTTCTAATGTTAATAGTTGTTGTAATTCTAGTGGCTGTATTTTTTTTAATATATTCATTTACTTTATACATAAAATTATCAAATCTTACGTATTATTTTCTATCAATCCTATCAATCCAATCGCCTACTTTATAAATTCAATGGTAGCAGGTTTCATTTTTTATATATTTATTAAAGTACGCCAGTTTCAAAAAATTTTTTTTTTTCATTATTATAAGTATCTACGGCAAAAATGGGTCATTTTACCTCCAATGTATTTTTTTGGGGAGAATATAAGTAGATGAATAATTATATTTAGGTAAAAAGTACAATTATTCCTGTTTCTAACCCTTACCCCCACCCCCACCCCCCACCCCCAGAAAGCTACATGGTCTGCATGAAAATGATGGCAACATTCTAGCACTTTTGTTGCATGTGGATTAATTATTTGTGCAGTTCCATTCTGTGAATCCTAATATTGTACTAAACTAAATGGATAGCAAAACGATACATTTCTAGAAATGGAAAATGTAGCGAAATCAGAATTGTCTATGTGAGGGGCACCTAAATAAAAATGGCATAGGCTGCAGACAGCCCTACATTCGAGGCCTATTGCAAGCAGTCATTACATAAATGTATTGATTTAATCAGGTTAACCTATTTAATTGTGTTACCGTTACATGCACATAACTTTTTTGGCCGATTGCATGAGCTAGTACATAATCAACGTTTATTCCCAAATAACATCCAATGTTTTGTTGTGAATGTGAACTACAGGATGGGTATATACAGCGCACGTCATGAGCTATTATTTAAACGCATGTCCGCTTGACTGATAACACGAATCAAACGTTTTTTTTTCCCCAAAGATACAACCGGGAGAGGGACGGGAGTGTGGGATTTACGTTTCAGATGGATAATTGTTTCCTTCAACATCAAGATAACGTTTTCAACTAATGGTTATAGTGGGAGTGTTGGGCACCAAGCGCATTTTTTCAAACTTTGTGAGCCGAAAACATTTTTCAAACAAATCTCCACTCAGGTCTCTTCCATACCCAGCCCCCCTTCCCTTTCCGAAAATAAAAGGGCGGTCCATTATCCCAGGTGTACATAGAAGCCTATGCTAGATAACTCATCCATGTGAAAACCGGGGTAGGCAGAACTCTGCCCTTTATTTGGTTTTATCCATTATTTTACATCATAGATTGTAACATTAAAACTCATTTATCTAAGGGATAGAAGTAACACATCCTGGAATATCGGGGGTGAGGATGGGAATGATGGGGTATTGGTGCACGTAGAACATGTAGACACGTGGTCAGTGGTGTGGATTCACTAGAGGGGGTGCATGACATATTAAGTTTTTTTTGGGTATGCTAAAGCGCTGTATATATATATATATATATATATATATATATATATATATATATATATATATATATATATATATATATATATATATATATATATATATATATATATATATGTGAACCGAACAGGGAACAAAATGTAGTGTCCATTTTGAACGCGTCAAGAACAGGGCTTTAAACCTTTCCTTTCTTAGGTTTCCCTTCATTGAAAATACAAAATGTCCCTGAAGAGTGACAATCGACATGCCATCAAAAGATATCAGTTAACTCTACAACCAAATAATATACATTCCATCTCAGCTGATAAATACGAAAATATATCCAACTTGTTTTTGCTGTGCAATACATATGTTTAGATCAGTGGGGAAGTCTCCCGTCTGACATACTGTTGATCCATATAAATATACCACGAATCTACAAACAGTAGAATGGATGAACTCCTACGTGAAGTGCACTTAACAACCAAAACACTTTGTAGATAAAAATGAAAGTGAATTTGTTCTGTTTAGTTTTCGTGTCTCATAGGGACTGACGACTGTAATCATCCTGGTCGAGTTTGGTTATATCCAGTGCTGTTAAAACTTTGAATCAATGTTTACTGAATTTGATAATCATGCAGTTAATAAAGTGCAGTGCTGTTGAATATTCGAATCAATGTTTACTGAATTTAATAATCATGCAGTTAATGAAGTGCAGTGCTGTTAAAAATTCAAATCAATGTTTATTGAATTTGATAGTCGTGCAGTTAATGAACTGCAGTGCTGTTAAAACTTCAAAGCAATGTTTATTGAATTTGATAGTCGTGCAGTTAATGAACTGCAGTGCTGTTAAAACTTCAAATCAATGTTTACTGAATTTGATAGTCATTCAGTTAATGAAGTGCAGTGCTGTTAAAAATTCAAATCAATGTTTACTGAATTTGATAGTCATTCAGTTAATGAAGTGCAGTGCTGTTAAAACTTCAAATCAATGTTTATTGAATTTTATAGTATTGCAGTTCATATGTCTGTCCACCAATACGTCTATCTCACCAATCAATAATCACTATCTCTAGATATCGGTACATTGAGTGCGTTTTCACATGACACTAAATCCCGAATCACACTTATAACACGGCGAGAATTTAAACTCAGATAGTAGTGCATCAGACGCGTAATCCAAGAATGTACTTAGATTCCAGTTCTTCAGCATAGTATAGCCAGATAACGTGGTGAAAAGTGACGTTTAAAAACAAGCAAGCAAGCAAGCAACCAACATGTTCTAGAACTCTGTCTGCCATATAAACGTATGAATTATGTATAACTATTTTGTTTAGTGATATGAGCTTAGCAAGTTTTAATAACCATCCGCATTGTGAATGAGTATAATGTTTATGCATATATTTATATATGCATATTTAGAGCGGAAATACACAAAGATATATACTAAAAACTTCAAATTTGTTCTCTGTTACTACTTAAGAAACACATACATACATACATACATACATACATACATACATACATACATACATACATACATACATACATACATACATACATACATACATACATACATACATACATACATACATACATATGGTGTTATTGCCTCTTTAAAACTCACGTTCAATGTTTGCTAACTCATTTATATATATACATAAGAATATATCAAACCTACATCTATGTATATTAATTAATTTGCGTTGATACGCCGTGGAGATAAAACAATATAATATTTTCGATATAGCTGTATTTTTGTAACAACATATAGAGCAGTCATAATAAAACCGTATGTAATGCGCAAAATCTCACACTGGGGATCGCATGAACGACGATTAATATCGGAGGTGAGTATTTACAGGTATTTCCCACCCCCGTTATCTGCAGATTCAACGGAAGAAAAATGGTGATTAAAAGTTATTATACGTCCATTACCATTACTACTACTTGTACCACTGCTGCTAATATTCCACCATGGATGCCGTAAGACGGTTCGAGTGCAGTGATAAGTGACAGTGACTTACTCTTTTAAACATCACTGATAATACATAAGAAATCGGTGACTAGAATTAAATCATTTAATTAAGGTGAGGAAAACAAAGAGAAAGCTTACCCTTGCTTCATTTAAAGATTTTGCTTAAAATTGTTCTGTCTGCATGAAAATAAATTGGTAGTGACAGAATTAGAAGGGCTCAGATGGTTCAGTGTTCCCATCCATTGTCTACTATTAATATCAAATTACACATTAATTACACAACCCACACACCCCATTTTGAAATCTAACTTCAGTAACGAAATTCCAGAATCCGCCCCTGAATTTTAATCTATCAGAGTGGATACTTAGGACAATGTTTTAACTTATTTTTAAAAAGATCAGATTCGTAAGAAATTTGTTTCTTGCAGCATTTATTATAAAACAACTTAAAATTAAATATGTCTTGTGTGAAAAATAATTAGTTGACCGATGAGGTCATCACTGGTGGCTTCGCTAAACGTTTGAAATACTAAATCATCATTATCAGTCTCTTGACCTTGTGTGGTCGTTGAGGCACTTTGCTGCTGAACATCTGACCAGTTTCCTCCACTTGTCTCGATTATGTGCCAATGCCTGTCTCCGCAAAACGTTTTCTGGTCCATTCTGTGATGTTGTCAGTCCACTTTTGTCTATGTCTACCTCTCCTTCTGCCACCCTGGACACTGCCCTGCAGTACCGTTGTGGATAGACTGTTGGCTCTAGCGACATGGCAATACCATTTCAGCTTTCTCTTTTTGACAGCGGTGAGGAGGTCGTTTTTCCTGAATATGCATCGATAAAAACTACGACATCAAGAACACATGAATGAAAGTGCCCTTTTTATCGATCAATGAGACTGCTTGGAATACAATCTTAGATTGGCTTATTTAAACCCCACGACAGGTTACGCTGGTTTAACTTGTACGATTAACTTCAATCAGGCTCGCAATGATTGATTAAGTAGGTTGATGTATATTCATGTGAAACGATGCAATATTATTGCTGGTAGCTATGGGTAACAATGAAGAAACGTGGAATTATTTACAGTGGTTTTGGACGATTTTTTTTTAAACGTCAGTAAGTACTCAAAGCGGAATATTTTAGGAAAGACTGACCATGTTAGCGGTAAGGACAGATTCAGCACAGGTACACCTAAAATTCCGTCAGCCCCCCCACCCGGAACATTTTATTTTTTTAAAATTTTTTTCACGAGCGTGTGACAGCCCGGGTGGTGTTATAATATACCAACTCCAAGTGTCTCCAAAGGCAATATCTTTTCATCTTGTAATCATGATCGTGGCTCCACGCTTGTTTCACCTTAATATCTTTTCATATATTCTGTTTTGTCTATAATTCATCTGATAGCACTGCTTGTACCGGATGAGTGGACAGCAGGATTAGTAATAACGGTCTAGGCAACACATTTGTTTCAAATTAATACCGTCTCGTAGATACTATTTATTAGATGATTCGTCTGATAACACGGTTGAACGGGATGAGAGGACTGCAAGATTTATAATCACAGTCGGGGGCCTTCTCAGATCAACCCTTTTGTATATGATTTAGATCACGGTTGTATCGGATTGAGGACTGCGTGGCTTGTATATGGCATGTATGAAGAAAACACATTTACGACTTGTCTAATCTTGTCTAAGTCAATGGCCTTATGGATAACGTAACAGTCACCTGACGCGACACGGTTTTATCTTTCTGCAGCTGTATCTGTCTTCTTTCAAACATTGCACCGCTCCGGTGGCTTAGTGGTTGGAGCGTCCTCTTCTGATGTGTGAATTCGTGGGTTCGATCCCAGGCCGAATCATACCAAAGACTTATAAAACTGGTACAAACAGCTGCCTCGCTTGGCGTTCTGCATTAAGAGGTTAGTGTTAGGAATGGTCGGCCTGGTGTCAAGATAATGTGACTGGTTGGGACATCACATGTTACATGTCTGCCGCATGATGCCCCAGTTCTAGACATCACTATAAACCGCCTCACTGCAGACATCACTATAAACTGCCTCACTGCAGACATAGTAGCCATATGACTGAAATATTATTAAAGCTACGTTAAAAATCCTGATCACACACACGCAGACACAAACATTTCATTTGAGATTCCGTCATGCTTTTTTTTTTTTTCTTTTTTTTTTCTTTCTTGTGGGCAAACTAGTCAAAAATGTGGTCCCAAAATGAAGTAAACACAAACAACTAAGCATCAATTCCATTTTTGTATTTTTAAAAAAAAAGAAAGTAAGCAATAAGCAACATTTAAAACAGAGACAGACATCGGCAAATGTTATTTACATCTGGGGTTGCATTACATATTTTACCATCATACATTTTTCTTATGCAAGATATAAAATTTTATGTATGTGCCAAACTGCATACAAACACCGCCCCCCACCGCCCCCGCCCCCGGTATAATTAATATTGTACTACTGAGTCCAAGAAGGAAATCGTTTTACATGAATAGATTTCAATCACTAGTCTGGTGTTAAATACATATGAATGCCTGTACATACTTTAAGCTAGTCCATCATCCATCAACTCGCCACCAATAATAATTTCTTTTTTAACTGTCAAATGCAGAAAAGTCAGTCTGCATGAATAGAATACACTCTGCACTTAACAAAATATATTGGTTACAATAATGGCTGGCGGGCACATTACTAACATACCGATTTTAGATATACAAGACTATAAGAAAACACAAAAAAGCACATGTCTATGATAAGTGTTTAATGCATAGAGAGTCTATAATTAAGTATGGCAGAGAAATTCATACTGATTCTCTTCAGATGTATGCAATACGTGACTGGAATTTACAATCAGATACATGACTGGTTTCGAGCACATTACTCGAAGGAGACTATAGGCGAAGACAAAGTTACAAGACCTGACTTTTCGTAATCTATTTCCGGACCAATGTCTCCTGAATGCCAAATCTAGAATTTGTTTTTCAATTTCTTACAATTTCGGTCTCAGACTTAGTATGAAGTTGACGGAGGTGCTTTAAGTAGAGTCTACCGTCACAATAAATGGCCATACCCTCGTGGCAGCACACTTTCATGTGCAGACTACATCAATGATGAAAGCAATGCCAGAATTGCTAAAACATGTTAATTTTGCGCAATTGTGTGGGCCTGCAGATGTATCACTTTGTATAAAAAAAAATAATGTCTGCAACCCCATTGTTGTGCCGACCCTGCTGTACCCATGCCAAACAGTATACAGACCGTATGCCAAAAAGCTGAATCATTTTCATGGGCTATCTGTTGAGACTCATGGGAAATAAAATGGTAGAGCAATGTCCTGTAAATTGAGGAGACTGATGAGAAATAAAATGGTAGATCAGGGTCCCGTACACTGAGGAGACTGATGCGAATAAAATGGCAGGGCAGGGTCCCGTACACTGCGGAGAGTGACGCGAAATAAAATGGCAGTGCAGAGTCTCGTACACTGAGGGAAACTTATGGGAAATAATATGGCATAGCAGGGTCCCGTACACTGAGGAGACTGATGCGAATAAAATGGCACGTCAGGGTCCCGTACACTGACGGGAAATAAAATGGCAGTGCAGAGTCTCGTACACTGAGGGAGACTTATGGGAAATAAAATGGCATGGCAGGGTCCCGTACACAGAGGATACTGATGCGAATACAATAGCAGGGAAAAGACACTTACACTGAGCAGATTGATGGGAATAAAATGGCATGGCAGAGTCCCGTACACTGAGGAGACTGATGCGAATGAAATGGCAGGGCAGGGTCACGTACACTGAGATTCTCACACGGGTAGTTAATCCAAATCTTTCAAAGTCTGGCAGTATCAAATATGAAACGCATATTTATTATTATTATTATTATTATTATTATTATTAGTAGTAGTAGTAGTAGTAGTAGTAGTAGCTTGTATGTTACATGTATATAGTAGACGGCCTCAATGTAGATTATATTCTTATATATAATAAACTGAGTCACCCTCTGAAAACAAAGTCTTTAGTAGTAGTAGTAGTAGTAGTAGTAGTAGTAGTAGTAGTAGTTGTTGTTGTTGTTGTTGTAGTAGTGTATGTGATTTAGATTTTTGATGTAGCCAATTTTTCAGTCATATCGCTACGATGTCTGCAGTGTGACAGTTAATAGTGATGTCTAGCACTGGGGCATCACGCTGCAGACATGTAGCATGATGTCCCACTGTCACATTGTCCGGACACCAGACCAACCAGTCCTAACACTAACCTCTTAATGCTGAGTGCCAAACAAGGAAGCTGTTAGTACCATTTTTGTAAGTCTTTGATATGGCGCGTCCGAGGATCGAACCCATGAACCACTAGGCCACCGGAGCGGTAAGTAGTAGTAGTATTAGTAGTAATCACGGTTACATTAATTTAGACTCATCCATATACGAGAGCAACAGAGCTGTAAAAAAAAAAACTCATTTAAAGATCTTAATTGTATTTCATTAACACCTCTGATTCATGAGAGGTATATTACGTTGCGTCTATCATTTTAATAAACCCCATCTGATTTATACGAGGTATATTTTGTTGTGTATCAATCATTCGACTGACACGTATATGATAGCGCGAGATTACTTAGCTGAGCAAGGGGTTTAAAAAGGGTCCAGTTTGTCGAATTTGTTTGTTGGTTTGTTGTTGTTTGTTGGGGGGGGGAGGGGTCGAATGACTGTAACCATCCTCAGAACAAGTGGTATGCATGCTCACCCACCCCCGCTGCTTAAAAAGAGCCGTCAATGGGTAAGCCAATGGACTCGTAATGGCAAGGGTTTGGGTGTTATTCCCATCATTAGTCGCATCCTTGGGCACGACACTTGTACCTGTCGCAGTATAAAATAACATTCAAAGTGTTGATGTGCCGTAGAAAACCCAAATGCACAACAACCGCACCTGAGTATGCAAAGTGTATTAAAACTCATTAACAGACTTCTTAAAACAGATGGAAAGTCACTCGCTTTCTGAAGAACGTCATAGCCGCCGGGTGAAATGCCTTTTTCGAAGGCTTGCTCCAACAATTTTATAAGCGTGAGTGCGACAAGATGTCAGTTAAAAATTACATCCGTTTAAGTGCATGCGCTGCTTTTTTTTAACAATGTGTATTTTGGGATAGTTAACGTAGCTTTAAAACATTTCAGTTATTTTGCTACAATGTCTACAGTGTTGCAGTTTATAGTGATGTCTAGCACTAGGTCATCATGCTGCAGACATGTATCATGATGTCCCACACAGTCACGTTATCCTGAGTCCAGGCCGACCAGTCTTAACATTAACTTTTTGATGCTGAGCGTCGATAGAGGCAGCTGTTAGTACCTCTTTATATGTCTTTGGAATGACTCAGATGGGGATCGAACCCGCGAGCTCCCGCATCCGAGGAGGACACTCTAACCACTAGGCCATCGGAGTGACAAAAGATATTAGTAGCGCATATTAGGATTTGTATGCGGATAGTACGAACACTTATTCATATGTTGTTGTTTGTTGTTTGTTTGCTTGTTTTTTTTTAAATAGCGATTAGATCAGAGGATTTCGCAGAATAAAAGATTAATTACATGAAAGTCATTCTTGTCACAAATTATTTGGCTATTATGCCAAAGAAACCGACTGTTTGTTCGAAGTTACTGGTTTAACCGAGAAAGTCATATAATTCACGTGAAATAAATGATATAGACCAACCTTACTCCAATAGTTGTATAAATCTGTAAAACCTTTGTAGGTTTTATTTTGGCAATGATTCGATGTTATCAGGCCGAAATTACATTAGATGGAATGTATGAGCTGATTTGTTGTAGCAACACTATACCAGTATTCTGGTCATGGAGCTGTAGGTTTTTGTAAAGGAACACTCAAGGTAAGGACAAAGTATACAGTTGGTTTAATTATACACTAGACGTTCATCTTGGTAACTACATAAAAATACCTATTGGAAAGGACATGTATATAGCAAATGGACAGGACGAATTTATATATGGGAAGGATTTAAAACTTCTCATATACTAAACGAGACACTCGACCTGATTATCGATTCAAGCACTTGAACAATGAGTCAGTTTACATGCAAAGCTCATAAAAAAGAAGAAATTGGTTCCAGAGAATGCTAGTCAATATATCACGCTTATCTTTACCATATTTACTTTATTTATTAAACAAACTAATATAAATATAATAATTTTCATGGAAATGTTCCGCTGTCTTTTCTTTTCTTTTTTTAGTTAAAATGTACCATATTTAAGCCAGTGGAGAAATGTTTCTGTTTAGCTTGGACTTATATTATCTGGTATCTCATAACTGTTAAAAGAAATAACCTTGACTATGATTTCATTAATATTTATTTTATATGAATGTTAAATTGAACTTGAAAAAGTGCACTTTGTCTAAAAAGATTAATCTTGTATTAAGTTGATGTCATCAATGACGCAATTACCTTGGGTATTCGACGAAAATAATATTTTGTGGCAGAATTTCCATGTTCATCTAGTTCTATGGCGATAGTTCGATTAAATAATAACTTTGACAAATCTGTAGACATATATGAGGCAGAACCGAAAAGTCTTAGATAAAATCTGGAGCTTTGCAAAATTTAGTCTGGAGTTTTGAGGGAGAATTTTCAGTATCTTCGACTTTTTATCCCAGTTTTAAAAACTGAATGCCTGCATCACTGTGCAAGTATTTTTCATCGTTTATAAGATAGTCTATGTATGATTTATTTGTCAGTGAAGATTATTTTCATTAGATCTGAAGACAAAATGGTCTTCTACCGTAAACGGGAGATTGTGCTCACGTGATCACAGACATCTCTGCGGTCAATACACTACATCAAAAACATCATCTGAACAAAATATACAAAGAATATTTTTCCTCTATAATAGTTTTGAGTACACGCGAGATTTTGTATAAGGGACTGAAGAAAACCCTCTACGCTCGGGAGGAAAATTCTTCCGTCTGTCAGGTTCATATGTATATGTAAATAGGGTCAGCTCAAGCAATACCAGTTATTTTTTTTGTGTTTGGCAGCTTAACGGAGAAAAACAATTCCAACAAAAATAAAAATATCTCGTGTGTATATATATATATATATATATATATATATATATATATATATATATATATATATATATATATATATATATATATATATATATATATATATATATATATATATATATATTGAATAAAGGTGTCAATTACACTCGCAGGAAAACTGGGGGAACTGATGTAATTAAATTTGTTTATCAAGCATGATGGTGATAACTGGTCAAAATGAGGAGGTTCGTGAAATAATGTCGTTTTTCTGAAAGATCTAATTTATTTCGCGTTTTTGTATATATATATATATATATATATATATATATATATATATATATATATATATATATATATATATATATATATATATATATATGACCTGTGCCATCCTGGCCCTAACTGGACCTAGCTTTACGAATTAAAAGCGTGATTGGGAATTGCACTGAAGGTAATGAGTACAAATTTCAAATTTAAAACTTATCTTTATAACATTTTTTTGTATTGCATTCTGCTTGTTTATTAGAGACACATTTATAAAGGTTGGAGCCTATCTGGATGCACAATGAAAGTCATCATCTGTATACATCAATCAAAATGGATACACAAACGTGCAAAACAATACGGTCTCCAACTTTGTTGATAATGATCGTTTTTTTTTAAAGCCATGTTACAGTTTCAAGCGAAGATTTGATGGATGTGCTTATCTTATGTAATACTAGAAAATCGTTAGACCTTGCAATAAAAGTAATGAACGTGGAAGTTTACATTCATTGTCATGGCAGTCCCATAGTATCATACACGATGACTTGCAACTGCTTACGAAATTATTGACAAGAAAACAAACACATCATGCATTTCAACGCTAAAAGAGGCAGCATTTTATATGTTGTATTTCACAATTGTCTCGAACACCACTACCAGGATGGGGTAACGCCCTAGCAACCACCCCCCTCTCGTCCCTACGCGATGAAGGGAATGCATTCGTCGTGTTATGCTTCAGTGTGAGGAAAAATAGTGTAGCTTCGAGCTGAATGTATACTATTTATGACAGTTGGAAAATGCCTAATAGTGGTACAGTACATCAAACGAACAGCAACTGTGAGATATGAATGCGACAGTGTGATTTGGATTTTTAACGTAGCTTTAACAATTTTTCAGTCATATCCTGACACCAGACCGACCAGGCCTAACACTAGCCTTTTAATGCTGGGCGCCAAACGAGGCAGCTGTTAGTACCATTTGTATAAGTCGTTGGTATTATTCTGCCGATGTTTGAACCAGCGACCTCCCGCATATATGGTGGACGGTTTAACCACTTATATCACCGGAGCGGTTTGTGATACATGAAAAGGTTATCCTATTTCATAATTATTGTATTAAAATATATAAAGAAATGGGTATTACTTGAACATATTGATTTGTACTAAATTATTAAACCAAGTCTCAGTCTGTCTCCATACCTGAAGTTTATATTGTGCGTCTACTTAAACATATTTATAATCCACTTAACCCTTGAAAAAGTAAAGCACATTATGTATCTTCCGGTTGACAATAGAAAGGCCTTTCCTCACTGTAGCAGTGGGAACACTTTCTTATTGTTTTGTATGCAATGTATAAAATTGGTTGATCCTAGACTGGATCCAAGATTATTTTTCAATAGGTAATAAAGCATGATCATGTTAAGATTATTATGCCATAGGTAATAACACATTGTCTTTTTAAGCTTATTTAGCCATAGGTTATAACACATGGTCATTTTAAGCTTATTTAGCCATAGGTAATAACACATGGTCTTTTAAGCTTATTTAGCCATAGGTAATAACACATGGTCATGTTAAGCTTTTTTAGCCATAGGTAATAACGCATGGTCTTTTTAAGCTTTTTTTTAGCCAAAGGTAATAATACACATGGTTTTTTTAAGCTTTTTTTTTAACCATAGGTAATAACACATGGTCATGTTAAGCTTTTTCAGCCATAGGTAATAATACATGGTCTTTTTAAGCTTTTTTTAGCCAAAGGTAATAACACATGGTCATGTTAAGCTTTTTTAGCCATAGGTAATAACGCATGGTCTTTTTAAGCTTTTTTTTAGCCAAAGGTAATAATACACATGGTTTTTTTAAGCTTTTTTCAGCCGTAGGTAATAACACATGGTCTTTTAAGCTTATTTAGCCATAGGTTATAACACATGGTCATTTTAAGCTTATTTAGCCATAGGTAATAACACATGGTCTTTTAAGCTTATTTAGCCATAGGTAATAACACATGGTCATGTTAAGCTTTTTTAGCCATAGGTAATAACGCATGGTCTTTTTAAGCTTTTTTTAGCCAAAGGTAATAATACACATGGTTTTTTTAAGCTTTTTTTTTAACCATAGGTAATAACACATGGTCATGTTAAGCTTTTTCAGCCATAGGTAATAATACATGGTCTTTTTAAGCTTTTTTTAGCCAAAGGTAATAACACATGGTCATGTTAAGCTTTTTTAGCCATAGGTAATAACGCATGGTCTTTTTAAGCTTTTTTTTAGCCAAAGGTAATAATACACATGGTTTTTTTAAGCTTTTTTTTAGCCAAAGGTAATAATACACATGGTCTTTTTAAGCTTTTTTCAGCCGTAGGTAATAACACATGGTCATGTTAAGCTTTTTTAGCCATAGGTAATAACACATGGTCTTTTTAAGATTTTTTTTAGCCAAAGGTACTAACACACGGTCTTTTTAAGCTTTTTTTAAGCCATAGGTAATAACACATGGTCTTTTTAAGATTATTTTAGCCAAATGTAATAACGCATGGTCTTTTTAAGCTTTTTTTAGCCATAGGTAATAACACATGGTCAAAAACTGACATACTTTAGCCTGTAGTTCCCCAAAATGTAAAAGTATACTATACCCTTATTCTCTTAGTATATAATGATAACATTGTGGATAAATTCGATACCGACTTTAGATTATTTATGGATGATCTCAACTTATGGATAACATTTAGCTTTGTAAAGTTACTTTATATTAACACATGGCATTACCATCCTATAATGTATAGTTGTTGGACTAATGATATATACTATACTATTGCTTGAGAAGGCTTGGAAGTACATGAATGTTCTACGCGGTTTTCAACTTAGTCTTGCTTCACTATCTTTTAAACGTCTTTATTTTATTCATGTAAGACCTTGATTTTGATGACTTAAGTGTTTGGAGCGTCCGCCTCAGATAAGGGAGGTCGCGGGTTCGAACCCCTACTGAGTCATATAAAAGATTTACCCTTAAGATATTAGGGTTAGGACTGGTCGGCCTGTTGTCAGGAAATGTGACTGGGTGGGGCATGATGTTACATGTCTGCGGCACTATAAACTGTCACACTGCAGACACCGTAGAGATGTGACAGAAACTTTTGTACAAAACACACACATACACACACGTGCATTAAAGTGTTGAAATGTTTTGTATTCTACCACATTACCAATTGTTTCCATATACAAAATACAGTCACCTCTGTCTTTAAAAGTTTGATTAGTAACTGACGCGAACTACACACACACACACACACACACACACACACACACGGGTCATTGTAAAACAAAAGTAGATTGACATTTTAAAATATAATCCTTTTAAAAGAATTATTCCACTCAAAGATGAGGTTCTTCTGAGAACTGCAGATGCTCCTGATATATCAAGCTACTTTTCCTACACATTAGTGATTTGCAATTTATGGAGTTTTCTTACCTTCTTGCAAGAATTAAAAAATTCTAAAAGGACTTTCTTCAAAAAAGTTGTTTTAATATCAGGCTTTTATGGACGGATGCAGGTTAGAAGAACACATGTTACTTGAGAATGTTATCAGAAATAACAATGAAGACCCAAGTAGTTTTACCATTCATTGCAAAAAAAAAACTGTTTAATATAATGTACTGATATATGAATAGTTTCTTGACCATTTTTAGATTTCAAAAACCGGTTTTAGAACGCACTCTTCCATCATGCACATTCTTATGTTCCAGTTCGTAACAAAATATATTTTTACATTTTCCGTCGACATTGCCTTGGATGTACCATTAGGCGCATTTCGTTCAATCGATTCTTCATTTGTCCATACGGTTCTTTTCCGATTAACATTAAATATTAAAATTAAATTGCGCAGAAACACGTATGATTTTATAGCATTCGAAACACCTTTCCCCAAGTATTCCATGATTTATTTATTTTTTTTCCACGTCGGCTTAATAGTGTTTAAAGATATATGGTGAGAATGGCTATATTCCGCTACGCTCCTTTATCACCATTTGCTGCCTGTACGGAGATTTATTTGTTCTACATGAGTTTGCATAAACAAAAATACATCATCAGCTAAACAATGTAACAACTTCTAATATAAACATAGATGTGCCCGCTTGACTAATCGAGTTTTGAAAGAGAAACTTTGATTTGGCTTATTTAAACAATTTGAAAGTTCATGTTGGATCACAATTTCAGCGATTGGCTAAGCAGGTTTATGTGTATTCATGAAAAACAAGGAAAACTCCGCATAGTTAGCCAATGATAATTAATGCAAATTCACGCAAATTCACGCATATTCATACAATGCCTATGCACATCCATGTTCTACGTACGTACTGTAGCGGTCAAAGCCATTGCAATGTTGATGTCGCTATGATGTACAAGCGTGTGTACAAGTAGCGCAATGGATGTTTGGGTGGTGGGTGGGGTTTTCGGTGGTGGTGGATGATGTAGTGTACAATTAGCTGCAATGAATCATAACTAGCACTTTGTAAGTTTTGTTATAAATGAGTTATACTGTATATGAATATGAATTTGAATTTGTAGATTAGATAAAAGACGTATTACGTGACAATATCACACGCCGGTGGGATAACGAATTTGACAAGGAAATTATAATAAAATCTACCGTTTACGACATATTAGATTTTCGATGACTGAATCTGATCTCAAGTCAAATAGCGTATAAATCAACATCCTAATTTATCATTGCATTCAGTAAATTTAAGTTATGGTCCCGAATGCATAACTTAATTCAAGCCAGACAAAATAATCTGAGACGCCTATGACATCTTTAAAAAAGCGCTGCTATTCTCAACGTGGATCAGTATAAATCCCCACCCTCCCACCTAACATGATGGGGTGAATATTTTCAAATTTTATTGAATCCCCCGCAGTTAGAGTTCGATGACATTGACAATGCTTATAGAGAACGTCATCATTTACCTGACGATGATTTAAATATTCTTATTGCAAATGAATGAATCATGAGAATTTTACTTAAAATTAAAACTAGAACAATGGACCGTGACTTGTTACGTATTCATTATTTTTAGTGCATGTATGAAACAATCTTACCCGTTCATCAAAAATATGTTTAGCACAATCTTTTATTCTGGATATTTTCTTATTTATAGTAGGATAAACTAACTAATGTTATTGAACGTTGTTTGTGTCAATCCTGGTATGATTCTTAAACAGGAAAAATTTACAAATTCATTGTTTTCGGAAATGTGAGATATCAAGCAGTGTATTGAATATGTGACTGTTAGATATCAAGCAGTGTATTGAATATATGACTATTAGATATCAAGCAGTGTATTAAATATGTGACTATTATATATCAAGCAGTGTATTGAATATGTGCCTTATTATATGGGTTTATTTTTCCAATCAGAATTCGTTTGGTTATTTTTGTTTGTTTGATTAAGATTTTTAACGTAGCTTTAACCATTTTTCAGTCATATCGCTACGATGTCTGCAGTGAGACAGTTTATAGTGATGTCTAGCACCGGAACATCATGCCGCAGACATGTACCATGATGTCCTACCCAGTCACATTATCCTGATACCAGGCCGACCAGTCCTAACACTAACCTCTTAATGCTGAGTTCCAAGCGAAGCAGCTGTCAGTATCATTTTTTGTAAGTCTTTGGTATGACTTGGCCAAGGATCGAACACACGACCTTCCGCTTCCACGGCGGACGCTCTAACCACTAGGCCACCGGACTGGTCAGAAATGGTTTGGAGAAAAGAAAACCCTGTACTTTAAGCCCAGACAAAGAGAGCAGCTTCAAGTATTGCGAATTATCAAAACTGGCTGTTTTAGTGTATATATTATTTGAATCTAATTAAAATCAGATCTTCACTGCCATGTGTGAATTTATTGTCTCTTAAAACTAATAATAACGTGTGAACCTAGCACAGCTGAGATCTGATATTAATCAGACTGGATACTGTTTTAAACATTTTTATTCTGAGTTAAATCCAATTGTTTGCTATGGGTCAGAAATTCGAGATTGAATTTAGCATGGATACTAAAACTGTGAAATATACGTTTCACAGATTGTATTTATTGTCTCCAACTAATAATAATAATAGGAATGTGTTAGGGAAGATGCCAACATTGTACGTCGTATTTTACAAAATACCGGGAAAATGTTGTAAGATAAATGTATGACTCTCTTGAGTCATAATAGTATATAATTAGAAAAAAAATTAATTCTTATTAAGCTCTTTGTCTCTATCTTTAGTAACTAATACGAACAATGAACGAGTATGTGGATTTAATCGTTGTAATATCTTGACAATTCCATACCATGAAGCTTTGTAGAAAATAGTGTGTGTGTGTGTGTGTGTGTGTGTGTGTGTGTGTGTGTGTGTGTGTTTGCATTTACAAATGTTACCGTGTGGAAAATTGTTCCGATGTGACAAATAATCTGGCCGTACCTCTTAAACATATAATTATTGCTACTCCTTTTAAACGGACGGTCATATTGACTCGCGAAAAACGTCTTATACTATTTATTTGATACTACATTTTACATTCAGGTGGCTATCTCGAAAATCATATCTTCGCTACTCCTCCTCAAAAGATTGTTTGTCTGGTGTTTAAAATTTTTATGTATTCCATTAAATGCTAATGTAATGTAATGTTTTTTTTTACTGGACTTGATTTTTTTATGAATTGAGTTCAGTTCTGTTTGACCTGACTTTTAAAATTTTCATTGGTAAACACCTAATAAAATAAACACTATATCAAGTTTTTGACATTGAGTCAGAATTAGTGACGGGTTTAGTAAACAAAAAAAAATTCTCAGAGTAGGAATTACTAAGTTAAAACAAGGCCATACCTGGATTACGTGATATGTATTATGTAACTAACTTCCTTTTCATGAAGGTTGAGCTTATTATTAACATAGATACAAGAGAATTTTTGCTAGTCTTTTTATTTATTTGCATTAAAATTAAATAAGCTGGTAAGCAGCGTACGGACGTTGATTAAAGTCTGGCAGCTTTATATATTTAGTTCTGCATAAAGATAGTGTCAACCTGACACTCACCATCGCAACCATGGCGACCATCATGAAAATCGTGCTCCGTTTAGTCCTCAAGAGCATATTGTTTATTGATATGGAATATGCAGCCGACCTGATATTAGTCGTTGTTACTATGGCAACCATCTTCGAATTATTTATGTCATTGCCCTTCCGGAAAGTCTGGTTATATCGACACCGTGCTTTCGCTAGAAGTGTGGCACTATTCCAAAGGCTAATATTTGCAGTACTTCTGGTGCTTTGATTTTTAATATAAATATACACTCCCAGTTACAAATAAGGTAACTCTAGCTCTCACTCTCTCAAATTATCCTCCCCAGGCCATTGACATTAGTAACAAAGGTGTAATTGATAGGGTAAATGTATGCGAATATATGCAATGCTTACGAAATACATATCAGCGAATATTAACAGGGCTACTTTCTGAACGTTTCTCCCTGTATAGAAATTGTACTGAATGTATTAATTTCAAGATGTATAGAGTCATCATATAATCAATTCATAACGGCTTTATATATATATATATATATATATATATATATATATATATATATATATATATATATATATATATATATATATATATATATATATATATATATATATATATATATATATATATATATATATATATGTGTGTGTGTGTGTGTGTGTATGTATGTATGTATATGTGTGTGTGTGTGGTAACATTATCGTCGTAGCTTCTTCTGCTAGATATTTCTTTCAACGCTTGCTGAATGATATTCACGCCACTTAGACCTGTATGAATATAGCATGACGAGCTTATTGCGACGCATGCGATGCGAATTGTACTTGAAATATCTTGCGGTAATCAGTCAATAGTTACTGATGTGTTGTTAGCAACAGTGATACAACAGTATAAAACAGGATTGGCGCAATCCATTCTGTCATCCGCTCACATTAGACGATTGAAGTCAGACGTGAGTAAAATATTCTTCTGTTAGCAGATATCAAGATCAAAAATGGTGAGTACAACAGCTTCTACTTCTACTTCTACTGCTACTGAAATCTTTTAATCTTTTATTAGGTTCTTTTTTTCATTGAAGAAATATTTTTTATTATCGAACCCAATCCCTGTATCATAACACATTGTTCCAAGTGTTGAAACCTGTAAACCTGTTTTGTCGATGCCGGTAATCTTTCCTAGCGATTTTCTTTGTTAAGTCTAAAACCTACGACAGTCTTAATGTTTACGAGGTCGTGTGGCCAAGAATGTGAATCAAGATTTCAAGATTGTGTCTCAACTCAGTACCCCCACTGAGTTTTAAGAATTAAATGTATAATGAATTGAGTCAATCCCAAGGATACGGACTATTGACATTTTGATGACATTATTGGCAGTAGATAGGTATGGCTAGTTCTGAAACGGTCAACTGGTTTAGACTTGTTCTTTCTCATAGAAAAGAACAAACCCAGAACACTGATAAAAGCTCTACATGAGTCACACGGTCAAATACGGTTTATACACCATCGTACCACTTTATGAGAAAATGTATGCAAGACATGTAAACTTAAAATATATCAAAGATTTTCCAAATAGTTGAATACCAGCAGTGATATAATTCAATTACTACCGTAGGAAACCCCACCAACCTCTAGAATACACATTCTGTTCTATAAAACGATATATGCTCGAGTATTTGATTACATCCTAATGTATTTATTGTGCATTGAGAAGAGATTAAACACACTAATATACGCCTGATATAAAATCAATATACATGACGCAATATGTGTTTACATTGTTCATTTATTGCTCTTTGACCTGATAAGTTTTAAACAGTGAATGTGCATATATTGTGCGAGACAAACTTGTCTGCAACAAGACATGTAACCACAATTGCATAACACCCTTAATCACAGTGGCCACATGTGGCCGAGTGGTCCAAGGTGTTTGCTTTTACAGATCACTGACATCTCGTCCCTGTCCGCCTATGTGAGAAAGCTTAACCGTAACTTCCCGTGGGTAGGTGGTTCTTCCAGGGGTTTTCTCGGGTTCTTCGTCCTGCGAATATACTGACCGCTATTCGTAGAATATTATGAGCTGAAAAATGGCGTTAAACCCATAACAACCAAACAAAAACTTATAACATTATAAACCCATCTTATTAGCGATTAAGGTAAGTTTGGAAGTGCAAACAATATGTCACAGGCTAACAGAAAATCGTTAATTAAATACAAGGTCAAACCCAGTTGTCGGCATTGCTTTGTATGTTAGAAATTGTCAGTTCGTAATTGACTTCCACAGCCCAGTAAATATAAGAGATGCCCTTAAGTTTTCTACAGCCCAGTAAATATATTCGTTGACCTTCTGACTTCTACAGCCCAGTATATATACTCGTTGACCTTCTGACTTCTACAGACTAGTCAATATAATCGTTGCCCTTCTGACTGAGAAATCGATAATTAGAATAGCAATCGACCACACCGATATATTTCCAGACCTACACCAGAATCTAAAGACGGACACTGAAATTCCAGATACACATGGGACATTGCGGCATAACTTACTCCCTTGGTTGAGTTTCAAACAAGGCGTGCCAACAAATAAATCAAAGATACATAATTGTACCAATAACGTACTAGAAACGTGAAACATCCCTTTGCGTTAGATCTCAAAGAGCAGAAAAAGTTATGAAAAAGACAATTGAACATCATCCGTGTAGAGAAAACTGATTACGTTATATGAATGCTATACACCTTTGATCAGAAAAAGTTTCGATATTGGTGTGGACACTGCAAAATCGTACGACAATATATTTCACAAATATTTAAACTGTGAGTAAATGAATATATATTACTATAAGAATAAAAGGAAAAGTAAGTACTATCTTTGAAAGAGAATAAAGACGTCAGTGCTGCAGGAATCAGTGGTTAATAATAGATAATTTGTCGGCATTTAAATGATTGATATTAAATACACTATATGCCAAAGGTAAACTACGTTGTCTGTCACCAGTTTCGTCTTACCTTAGCGTAACACTGTGAGTGTGTGTGTGTGTGTGTGTGGAAAATTGCGACCTCTTAGCGTCAATGAATTCGTGTATAATTGACAGGAATGCTCTGTGTAAAGCTCAAAGGCACGTTGAATATGGTTTACGTTCTCTTGTTTTAATGTATTTCAATGAAAAAAGGGTTTGGTGGCAAAAACATCATTATTTGTTCATTTGCAAATCTGGCTCTTTGTGCGGGAGAAACTTAGTTCTGATTTTGATTTCTTTTTCTTTGCTATTTTGGTGTGTTTAATTTTTAATACTGAAATTCTCGACAAAAGAGTTGAGAGAATGAAACACGTGATCTTTCATTCATAAAATGTTACTTTAGTGTTAACATATAATCAATGCAAATATGAAATATAATCACAAGTTTCTTCAACAAATACTCTTGCATCCAATTAATAACAGTGTGCATGTAATTTGTATGCAATAAAACTCCCAGTAATCCAGAGTTAAAGTTCCTACCCCGTTTTATTCCCTTAAGAGTCATTATTCTATCATTTTTGTTTTCAGCGAGAGTGCATAAGTATTCATATCGGCCAAGCCGGAGTTCAGATCGGCAATGCATGCTGGGAGCTGTACTGTCTGGAACATGGTATCCAGCCTGATGGTCAAATGCCCAGTGACAAAACAATTGGAGGGGGAGATGACTCGTTCAACACCTTCTTCAGCGAGACAGGGGCTGGCAAACACGTGCCAAGGGCTGTTTTTGTTGACCTGGAACCAACTGTTGTCGGTAAGAAACAACCACAATTTATTAAGTTTATGTTAAAGACTAGAATTTAACTCAAGGAGACAATGCATAATTATCATCTACTTTCATTTGTTTCATAAGAATATATAACGTATTATGTCTCGAATACCTTTAAGCTTTTGTTTCAACAAATTCGAACTCCTTTGAGTTGCAACATAAATATTAAAACATATTTTAAATAGTGTATGTATCGATAACGAGAGATTCCAAAGCTAATACTCTCATAGCCGCTTTACTGACGTATCGAGGTTACTAATATGATTCAGTTCATATCATTTCAGATTCGTTGAATTCATGTATTAATCTTTTATCATATAATGTTTGTAGCATTCTTTATCATAGAACCCTGATACGCTGTATAATTACAATCAATCAATCAATCATTTCAGACGAAGTTCGGACCGGCACATACCGCCAGCTATTCCACCCAGAGCAGCTGATCACCGGCAAGGAGGATGCTGCTAACAACTACGCTAGAGGTCACTACACCATTGGTAAGGAAATCATCGACCTTGTATTGGACAGGATTCGAAAGCTAGCTGACCAATGTACCGGTCTTCAGGGATTCCTCATCTTCCACAGCTTTGGTGGTGGTACTGGATCTGGCTTTGCATCTCTTCTGATGGAGAGGCTCAGCGTGGACTACGGTAAGAAATCAAAGCTCGAATTTGCCGTATATCCAGCACCCCAAATTTCAACTGCTGTGGTTGAGCCATATAATTCAATCTTGACAACCCACACTACTCTGGAACACTCCGACTGTGCATTCATGGTTGACAACGAAGCTATCTACGACATCTGCCGCAGAAATTTGGACATCGAGAGGCCAACCTACACCAACCTGAATCGTCTGATGGCTCAGATTGTAAGCTCCATCACGGCTTCTCTCCGATTCGATGGCGCTCTTAATGTAGATCTGACTGAGTTCCAGACCAACTTGGTGCCATACCCACGTATCCACTTCCCTCTGGCCACATATGCACCCGTCATCTCTGCTGAGAAGGCCTACCATGAGCAGCTGTCTGTTGCTGAAATCACCAACGCATGCTTCGAGCCAGCCAATCAGATGGTGAAGTGTGATCCACGTCACGGCAAGTACATGGCCTGCTGCATGTTGTACAGAGGTGATGTCGTGCCAAAAGATGTCAATGCTGCTATTGCCACCATCAAGACCAAGAGGACAATCCAGTTCGTTGACTGGTGTCCAACTGGATTCAAGGTCGGTATCAACTATCAGCCACCCACAGTTGTTCCTGGAGGTGACTTGGCCAAAGTACAGCGTGCAGTTTGCATGTTGAGCAATACCACAGCCATCGCTGAGGCCTGGGCCCGACTGGATCACAAGTTCGATCTTATGTACGCCAAGAGAGCCTTCGTCCACTGGTATGTAGGTGAGGGTATGGAGGAAGGAGAGTTCTCTGAGGCTCGTGAAGATCTGGCAGCTCTGGAGAAAGACTATGAAGAGGTCGGTGTGGACAGTGTGGAGGGAGAAGGTGAGGAAGAGGGACAGGAGGAATATTAAAACATTTAACAAATTCAGTGAGTGAACCTTTTATGGCTACGCTAATGAAGGTGCTGTGGACATATTTTTCCTTGTTTGTTTTGTAATTCATTGATTACAATTTCATATGTTTCACTCTTAATACGTTTTAAATTTTATTTTATTATAAAATAATTAAAAATGTATTATTTGTTGACTTCTTGACCTAACACATGCTCAACTTTTAATGAATTAAAAGTGTAAAATTATTTGCCTTTCTCGTTTATTAAAGTATTAATAATAATGATAACTGTATATCATAGCATGATTATCATGTTTACTGATTTGTTATTGTTGTTGTCGTCGTCAGTATTATTATTGTTTATGCTGTCATCCTCGCCGTTGGTGTAGTTTTTCCATATGTGCTAAGTTCAGTTCTATAACGCTGAGCAAAATTAGGCCATATTATACTCAACCGTGTATTAATGGTGGAATGGTGTATGTACCATAGAACAGTATACAGCTTATACGGTTAAAACACTCGCCTGAGAAATTAATATAATATTAAGTCCCAAAGTCAACCCTTTGAGGTTCAAATATTTTCATCCGTTTAACTACAAATAATTGTTGTTCGCATTATTAGTCGCCTTTGTCAAACTGCTGCAAATCTGTTTATAGCAAAACTAAGTTTTCAATCAATCGTCAAAGAAATTTTGTATACTTTATCTCTAAGGCTATATAAAGCTTTGTTTATTTGATTCTAGAATGTGCATTGTTTTTTTTCTTTCATTCTTGTCGCTGGCCATCCACATCCTATACATGCCATCTTTTTTTTCGCTTGCTCGCATAGGCGTTTGGGTAGATTGCTCTGTTAACCATTCTTTCAATTCATTACCTGTTATTGTATTTTTCTCTTTTCTCAACAACTCATTAATATTGTATAAGCAACTGAACTTTGCAGCCTTATTATAAGAAAGGAACGTTCTCGCTATTTTGAAACTCTCTAATAAATGCCCGTATGTGATACAATACTTGATAATGAAAACGCCATCTATACAGTATGGCAAGATGACCCTTTTTATACACTTCATTCTCTTGGGTTAAAAGGAAACATGTCAAGATCTTATTGGTAATAATTATGTTCTTGCGCTTCTTTTGCTCAACAGCTAACGAAACCACACGTAGTAAACCTTGGCGTATGACAGTGATTAACGCTTTCGGTGTGGCTATTTGCAGTCATGATGAATCACTTAATAGCTTTATTAGCGCCTGCATAATCCTATTAGTGTGGAACGTCATTTAAATTTTTCGGGGGAGGGGGATGGAGGGGGGAAACGTAACGAGCTTGTTAATTTTCAAATATAGGCTACATCGATTTTACAGCACATGCAAATTGGGGGGAGGGAGGCAAATGCTTCACCTACCCCAACCCCAATGACGTCCCTGCCGCTAGTTATACTACCTAATTACGAAATCTAGATATCTTCATTATTCAAAGATATGGGTATTCCACTTCGAAACCTCCACGACTTGGCAACTAATATTACCAAACAATGCTGAAAAGCATATTGTCATAATTTCGAAACAAGGCTCTTTAAAAATAAAGCTTTACTCTGGTTATGAGGTACGTACATTCATTTAGTTACATCATAGGTTAGAATTATGCCCCACCCCCCACCCCCGTCCCAGCCCTTCGGAACTTGGTTATAGTTCATCCTTTTTTACGTTGATACTCTCATCTAACTATTCGTTCTTCCTCTAATTAATGCATTCAATTCCGTCTTTCTTGTTATGAAGTTGCTATACTGTCATAGTCTGACAACCATTCTGACTCATTTGGTTACTGTATCAGCCTGACAACCTATATGACCCATGAAGTTACTGTATCAGCCTGACAACTATTCTGACTCATTTGGTTACTGTATCAGCCTGACAACTATTCTGACTCATCTGGTTACTGTATCAGCCTGACAACTATTCTGACTCATTTGGTTACTGTATCAGCCTGACAGCTATTCTGACTCATTTGGTTACTGTATCAGCCTGACAACCTATTCTGATTCATTTGGTTACTGTATCAGCCTGACAACTATTCTGACTCATCTGGTTACTGTATCAGCCTGACAACTATTCTGACTCATTTGGTTACTGTATCAGCCTGACAGCTATTCTAACTCATTTGGTTACTGTATCAGCCTGACAACTATTCTGACTCATTTGGTTACTATATCGGCCTGACAACCTATTCTGACTCATTTGGTTACTGTATCGTCCTGACAACCCATTCTGACTCATATGGTTATTGTATCAGCCTGACAACCTACCTAACCCATGAAGTTACTGTAAATGCCTGACAACCAGATGCCAACAGATGTGCTCTTTTAAACAGTTTGCTTTGGATAGCCTATTTCATGTTTTCATTAATAAAGCCCTTTTAGCAGGTGATAATATATTTGCATTTTCCTTTATTGTTGTACGCCCTAAACATCGTAAATTTAAATTGACGGTGACAACTATCATCTTAGTTCTTACTGCGCATGTCTAATGACACACATTGTACCATTACCGTGCTGCATACTTATTAATGTCACGTTAAGTTTTCTCCCGCAATTACGTAATATTGAAAATGACTGAGTATAGTCTTGTATCCAAAGAAGAAATAAAGAAAGCGAGAAATTCTGTCATGCATGGCACAGAGTCTCAAAAACTAACAGATGAATACATGATGGGACAACTAGGCAGAGAACGAATGAGAAGAACACTAAAAACGATTAACCAGAAATAAATAATTACCCTTTGTTTAAACATAAAAATAAAAATGCATGCTTTGGGCGATACGGCATAATTTTCAATAATATAGAATGCATATTGAGTGCCGCAAATTCGTATGAAGTCAAGAAAGCAATAACTTCAATACTTTCAACATATGAACAGACGAAATTAAATCTTTAATGTCGGCTTGATGAACGATTCTGTACCTCCTCATATCGTTCTGGCAGCATGTTGTATTATTTTTATGTGTTGATAAAGAAAAGAATTTTCTCCAAATCTGCCTTCGTATCCGCTGAATTCGAAGCAAAATGGCGCTAACCTTGAAACATTAAATTTATATGTGGACGAAAGCAGATGACACCTTTTTTTGTTGCAATGTCCTTAAAATAAAAAAAATTAATTATTATATTTGTTAACACAAGCAAACAGTTGAAGAAGTAGGTTGTAGCATTACTGTGTTCCTCAGCAGAACTGTCGCCATATAGGTATTCATATATGTATATGACAGTAAATACAACATGCAAAGACAGTATTTGGGATATTTGAAATATCGTAAAAGTCATGCCCCCCTTCCAACGAACTCTAGTTATTCGACCCATCACAGATTTAAAACTTGCAGCAAGGTAATCATTTACAATACACATTATCCCTCCACCCCACCCCAAAAAAGCGGTTACTTGTTTCCGATAATCAGTTACCCTATCACATATCCAACAAAATAAATAGTTCTAGATAGCGTAAAATTTGGTCAGTGAAAAGGCCGTTTTATGGATCCTTCAAGGACACTCCGCCCAACCTTTCAGTACACTTTTACAACTACTTTTAACCACTCCGGTGGACTAGTGGTAGAGCGTCCGCCTCGGATGCAGGAATCGCGGGTTGGAACCCCGACCGAGTCATACCAAAGACTTTTTCAAATGGTGCATACAGCTGCCTCGATTGGCGCTCAACATTAAGAGGTTAGTGTTAGGAATGGTCGGCATGGTGTCAGGGTGGGACATCATGATACATGTCTGCGGCATGACGTCCCAGTGCTAGACGTCACTATAAACTGCTACACTGCAAACATCGTAGCGATAGGACTGCAAAATTGTTAACGCTACGTTAAAAATCTATTTGGATGATGCAATGAAACTATGGTACGATTAACTGCATATTATTTACAATGGCTTAGTCCTGAAATATTTCTCGTAAAGCTCTCATAAAAATTATATAGTCGATTCGTGTGATGATGTTCTGGTTACTAATATATCAAAATGTCATTAGACGCCAGTGTCGATGCAGAACCGTCATTTACCTATGTTACGTCACACGCATATAAGATGCATGTACCAGGTGTGCTATAAGTGCAGCTGCAGAACATTTATAGAACGTTTTCAAGAAAGAAAATCTCATACATTGTCAAATACCCCTTGTATTTTGACTACACGATTTTGCAGACCAATTAAGAAATTTGACCTTGAAACACGGGATGCATTTTAGCATTGGCTGGGCATGAAATGGCTATAAAAGCAATTAAAATTAATTAACACATTCCTTTATGTATATCATCGTGTCATGAATTTTACTCTTCTTTTTTTCTTGAACCTGTCAAAAGATCTAATGGGAGTTGATCGATAAAAAAAAGGTATATCAATGGTCTGCAGCTGCACTCAAAACACACTTGATACATGCATCTTATATGCGTTTGACGTAACATAGGAGAACAATTCTGATACTGTTCCTAGAAGATGCCGCAAAAATCCGATGCTCTTAGTGTACACTCTGGATGATATCAAAGTCGACGTGGATTAGGTTTACAGATGCAATACTCTGTCATATCGTACAATATTTATAAGTCTTAATGATGACCGCAAATCCATGATAATCCCCGTTCTGGAAGACCTTTGTCTGCGATTCCTGATTGGGAGTTGCTGTGAAGGGGGCAATAGATGAAGATGTATGATATACATTTAATGCAAGATATTTCTATTCTCACAGGCATTAGCTCGTGAACTATTTATAATATTTCCAATAATCTTCCGAGTCTTGAGAAATATTTGTGCAAAATGGGTTCTTATTTGATGTTTTTGGTTGAAATCGCAAAGGGAGCTACGCGTCAAACAAATAAAGTGTAACCTGATACGTTTGATTGTCACAAATGGTGAAACATGGATTTACTTTTCTAGTCTGACCCGAGAGAAAATAATATTTAAATAGGGGGAAACGAGCAGAGATAACAAATCGCTCGTCGACATAGACGAACTGTCAAGAGTTTTGTATGAAATTCCCTCGTCCTGGCGCTTTTCCACGACTCTGTTAGTGTCACTGGATATATTGTGTTCATCCAAAGTATTGACTTAAATTGTACAACGCTATCGAATAACCGTCAGCGCACAGGTTCTGAATACGGGTAGATTTTTTTTAAAAAATGTGATCGCGTATATTCAGCAGTTTCTCCGAATATTTCAAGAAATAAAAATGGACTCACATCTACTCCCCACCCAGTCAATTCTGGGGAAAAGAATAGTATCACAAGAGAAAGATAAGGCAACGAGAATGTACTCAAAAAGTACACTACTTGCCTTGAAAATCCACAGCCAGAAAAACTCAAGATAATCGGGTTTCTAATTGCATGCAGGTTGCGGACGCAACATTACCTAAACCTAGCTCAGTATTTGGACCACGACCAATAGTAAACTACCTTTTGACACCACTGCACGCGGCAACGAAACCTGAAATACATCATTGTTTATATATAATGCATGAACATTTTACTACACACAATTCAGTGACGTTTACCTCCATCATGTGAATACTAAAGCCAAAGTTCAAAGATGTTCCAATGAAAAAGAGTATGATTGCCTGTCCTTATGACCCCTAATATACCCATACGTAGCACACTCAGACTGACATCACCATGCTTAGACATACAACACCAGACTTAGAACACCCATACATACAACACTACAATTAAAACACTCAGACTGACATCACCGTGCTTTGAACACCCAGACATACAACGCCAGACTTAGAACACCAGACAAAGAAAATCAGACGTAGAATACCCAGACAAACAACACTACAATTAGAACACTCACACGTACAACACCATACTTACGATACCAAACTTAGAATACTCAGGCTTACGACAATATACTTAGAACACTCTGACTGACATAATCATGATTAGAACACCCAGACATACAACACTCAGACATAGAACACCCAGACATACAACACCAGACTTAGAACTATCAGACATACAACACCAGATTAGGACACCCAGACATACAACACAACACTTAAAATACTCACACGTACAATATCATACTTAGAACACTCAGACATACAATACCAGACTTAGAGTACTCAAACTTACAATACCAAACTTAGAACACTCACACGTACAACACCCTACTTAGAACATTCAGAGTGACATCACCATGTTTAGAACTCTCACACGTACAACACCATACATAGATAACCCAGACATATAACACCAGACTTAGAACACTCAGACATACGACACCATACTTAAAATACTAAGACTGATATCACTATCCTTAGAACAGACACACGCACAACACCATACAAAGAACACTCAGACTTACAAGACCATAATTAGAACACTCAGGCTTGCGACATCATGCTTAATAAACTCGCACTTACAACACTATGCTTAGAACACTCACACGTAGAACACCATACTTAGAACATTCAGACTTACGACAATATACTTAGAACATCCAGACTTACAGCACCTTACTTAGAACAATCAGACTTACAACACTATGCTTAGAACAGTCAGCTGTACAGCACTATACTTCATCACTCAGACTTACAACATTTTACTTAGACACTTAGATTTACAACACCATAATTAGAACACTCAGGCTTACGACAATACACTTAGAACATCCAGACTTACAACACTATACTTAGAACACTCAGATTTACAGCAATTTACTTAGATCACTCAGACTTATTACACTATACTAAGACTCAGACTTACAACACCAGACTTAGAACACTCACACTTACAACACCATGCTTAGAACACTCAGACTTAGAACACCATAATTAGAACATCCAGACTAACGACACCATACTTAGAACATCCAGACTTACAACACTATATTGAGAACACTCATATTTACAGCAATTTACTTAGATCACTCAGACTTATAACACTATACTAAGACTAACGACACCATACTTAGAACATCCAGACTTACAAAGTCATACTTAAAACACCCAGATTTACAACAACACGCATACTTAGCGCCTTATACTTACGACACCATACTTAAAACACCCAGACTTATAACACCATGCTTATAACACCACACTTACAAAATTATACTCAGAACACCTTAAATAATGCCCATTCCTCTTCATATGTAATGTTACAGACGAAACACGATCAAACAGTTATCGAGGTAAGTGTTAGGACGTCTAGGCCTGGTGTCAGGATAATATGTCTGGGGGGTACATCATGGTTCATGTCTGCGACATGATGACCCAGTGTATGTATCACTATAAACTGCCACACTGCAAACATCGTAGCGATATGACAGAAAAATTGTTAAGTTACGTTAAAAATCCAAATCTCGCATACACACACCAATGACTTCTCCACTAGTTTCTACTTTTTGTAATATTTGTCTTACTTCCAAAACTGTGTTAGCACGTTCCAACTTCATACTACTTAAACTACTTGAGAGCTAATACAGTTTTAATGCGTTGCAAAGTAAATATACACATGTTCAGCCTTACCTGTATTTATACCAACTCGATGAGATTACGGCTATTGAATGACAGGCAGTATTTACCTGGTCATAACACCCAACCTAGCCATTTAAACTTTAGAACAGGACTTATGTCACGCATCCAAGAATTAGGTTCATGTTTAGCGAGTAAAGCGCCATTTTGTTATATACATGTGTACAATGTAATATTTGAGATTTACTTTTGATTAAACAATAGGTCTACTATAAGTATTGGATTTTATAATGTCATATTGTACCTATTGTACATGGATTCTAATTATTAATTGTATACAGAGTTAGTATGCAGCTTTTAAAGTTCGATATCATATTACTCGTTTGATCTGTGTATACAATACAGCCAGTTTAAGACGTTATTGTTGTTGTTGTTGTTTTGGTTTTAACACAATTCCTCGGCGCAAAATAGGCTATACAACTAGTATAAACTGGTGTAGGAAGAAACCCGGGAAAGCCCGGTAAGAAACACCGAACCACGGGAAGCTACTGGCAAGCTTTCTCACATGTCTACATTGGCCAAGCCAGAGACTCGAACCCATGCAGACGGAGGAGTGATCGGTAAAGGCGAGCGATTAGCCCACTCGGCCACCAGGGCCCACGTGTTTAAAAACGTTTGATACCTTATTTTTTATAAAAAGAATGTAATAGAGAAATTTGATGTTGATTTCAGATCAGGAGATAAAGATAGCTCATTTCATTCTGAACCAGAAATTAATCCAATAATCAACGATGGAAGAAAACTAATGCTACAAAAATCTTTGAGTGAGAAAGTGGGGTAAACAAATGAAGCTTGGATAAACGCCATAGCTTTTTTAACATCATAAAACGACCATCAAAAAATTAGGTAATGAGAAGTAGATAAAATCTTTAAAAGGATTACATTTGAACAAGGCCTTTGTTTCCACACAAGGAAAGAGTAAACTAATGTTTACATAAAATCATGAATACCTCTGAGGAAAAATTTGGAGTTGTAATCAAGACGAATTTTTATTTCAGATCAAATCGGAGGAAGAAGTTCGAAAATGAAGGTTTGAAATCCAAGACACAGTTTCCGGTTATATAAAGCTAGTTGTAGGTTTTCACAGAGCACACACACACACACACACACACACACACACACACACACACACACGCGCGCGCGCACACACACATACTTATATATATATATATATATATATATATATATATATATATATATATATATATATATATATATATATATATATATATATATATATATATATTGTTACGTGCTTAGGCTCGAATAAGCTGCAACACAGAAAGAGTGAAAACTAACAAGCTTGTATAACTTGAACAATGAATTTATTAAGTACAATTATTTTCATAAAATAAATAAACTTACGGTTTTAGAGAATCAAATCCAACATTAATCCAATATAGAATTCATAATAATAATCCACTAATGGAATTGTAAGAGTCCTGATAAATAAATGTTCTAATAGTTCCAGGTTCGAATCTTGATGATGTAATCCAAAATGGCTGACAATGTCACGTGATGCAGTTCTTGTTTTATTATCATCCAAATGAATTATGAGCACATGTTTTCTCCTCCAAATAGATAAATAAATCTTCTTTCTTCAATGAATTGACACAATGTCCAGAATAATTATAACTCAAATAAATATACACAACTAATATCTTAAAGCCCAGATATTCTACTGAATTGTTCTATCCCAAGCAACAGTTCTTATACTTGTTTTTTTTTTAAGTAAACAAGTGACCCCGTGATTTTCTAGAAATAGATAGAAGTTCATGGAAGGTCACAGAAAGAGTCTGCCTTCACTAAATCACGTACGCTAGATATTTCCTAACTAAAAATAAAAAGTTGTCCTTGAAATTAACCAATAGTTTTAAGGCACTGTTTATCAATCTGAAGCAAGGTCAGATAATGAGGTAACCAAGACAAGGTCAGCCTGTTTACAACTAGAGTCTAAGTCAGCCTGAACTTTCTAGAAAAAATCTCCCAATTAATGAATATTAAACCCTAAATGACAAATTTGGATTTAACAATTAAAAAATAAATGATTTAAATCCAATAGCCGTAGCAATATTATGTGTGCTACAAATCCGGAATTTATCGAACGAAACTTTAACTAGTATTCCACAGTTTGAAAGAAAACAACGTGTTGGGTATGAACTTTTATTCTGAAAACAGTTAATCTGTATCGAGTTCTGTTTTGAAATGAATGCTACTGTAAGTAACAACAGATTGTACAGTCTGTGGATATTGACCCAGAGTGATGAGCTAAACTTGCTTCCCTCTGGAAAGTTCTCAGGCGGACTATCATATATGCTGATCCCATCGACTGAGGGCGGATGGCAAGAACTGTGTAAACTGTGACGGGTATCAATCAGTTCAAATACCGTGGGATTTGATCACCACTATCTCGATCTGGAATCATCTCAAGACGTTTCGACATTGTCGTGCCATTGGTTTGAGACAGAGATAATGAGTGGGAGGGTAGCTTTGCGCAGTTTTTCCCTCAGTTAATCCAATCTGCGCGCAAGAAATTATACTAGCATATCCCCACACACCACCCTATCCCGTACATTCATGTCATTTCGCGATGGGCGTGCGGCAAAGCAAAATGTGATGATGCACTGGGCGCTGTAACACAGTTATGCACACTGGGAACTATGGGATAGGGGCACCTTTCAACAGAATGAAGCCGCAGTGGAAATATGCAGCCCCTATGCGATAGAGTAGACATTCTTACGATTACAATGCTCTCCCCCTTTGTCCTAGGAATAGACTAAAAAAGGCGCTCTAAATATTGCCTGCTTCATCTTAACTCTGTCCAGTATACCACGTCTGGCGAGGATCCACTTTAGATGTCGAAATTGTAGCAAGAATTAAATTGTGACTTCAATCGCCATCAGTGCCTGCAATATGCTAAGACTAATGTACAGCAAACCAACATGCAGGAAATAAAGTTGAATAGTTTTGGTTGGTAGAGAACTAGCTAGAATCAATATACAGATAGCGACGCTGGGCGAAACTCGCATGCCTGACGAAAGAAATCTTATTAAGTCAGATCTAGATACAACTTCGTCTGGTATGACTGAATCAAGGAGGAAGGACGTGCAACTGGTGTTGGGTTTTCCATCAAATGGCATATTGTGAGCAAGTTTTCATATCTCTAAAAATGCACGACTAACAGACTAATGAAAACGAAAGGCCCACTATCTAGAAAAACACACGTAACTTTAATCAGGATATACGAGTACATAATGACCAACCTAAATGAGGCCAAGAACACTTGCATGAAGACTTGGCCCCTCGTTTTGCAAAATAACACAAGCTCATTATGTTTGGTGACTTTAATGCTAGAGTCCGCGCAATACACCAAACATGACGTCAACGGCAGAAATGGCATTGTCAAATGCAATAACACTAATTCAGCCTGTTGAGGACATGCGCGTAACACGACCTAATAATCACCAGCAGTGTTTCCTCTGCCAAACCGCAACAAGACGTCTTGAATATACCCACAAACAGCAGTATCTCGCCGAGTATGTAATTGTCAGGGGAAGAGACAAACGCGATGTCCGAGTGATGAAGGCCATAATAAGTGCACAATGGGAATATCAGGCTTCCAGCCTAGCGGCCGACTATATGCAATAAACGCTTAGTAAGATTGACGTTTCCATATTGAAACAAGAGAATGTGAAACAGGCGTTTGTTGAACAACTGTACAACAAAATAGAAACAATTGATTTCCAACAAGAAGGACGTCGAAGAAAACAGGATATCATTCAGATGCTTTATGTACATGACTGCAACCAAAACCCTCAATCAAAGACTGGTTCGATGAAAGCGTTGCTGCCACATGGAGACTACTGAATGTGGAACACCGACTTAAGAGCCCGTTTAGAAAACTAAGAATCCATCCTTCAACAGCATTAAGTGGACAGTCCAATGCAACTGATAGTTACAGGGCTTATCGTTGAGCAACAAGGCAGATGAGATTCAGTCTTACTCTGACAGGGATGGCATGCAGAACAGATGCGATATTTTTAAGACAATCTACAGGACTTAGTGATCAGTAACATCTCCGAAACTGAGTACTATTGGCATGAAAAATATCTATGAGAAAGAAAATATGGTACAATGATGGACGTAAAAGTTCTACAACAACCTCAATCAACAATCGTATATTGGCGATTGACTCTTCCAAGTTTCAAGTTCCATGTTGGGTTCTGAGGGTTGTTATGGCCGGGGTGGAGTTGGGAGATAAGCACCCACTTCCCTTGGAAAATCCCCAATGACTTGCACGTGATAAAGCATCTGACAACCAAACCCAGCTCCGGGCCTTCATGAGTGGCTTAAGTAAGACCCGCTTGGGGGGGGGGGGGCTGTTTACACCGACTGGAGAATGGATGACATGCGAGTTTCTGGTGCCTCAAGACCAGACGCTTCGGGCAGATGAGACTCGTTAACCTTGGGTGGGTGACACATCTAGGAGAAGGTAAACTCTAACTTAAAACCTTTGCTGCCTTGGGACTATACCCTCTCGTGGCAAAGGCTAAGGGAGTAAACCCTTACAGAAAATCCAGAGATGTAGTCCCTACCCTAAGGCGACCTTGCATTGTTTTAGTGTCATCTCGGCAACTCCGTGACGCCGCTGGTACCATGGCGTTTATGGTTGTCTTTTCCTTGGATCCTACAGCTGCGTGGAGATGCGGAATCAGCTGCATGTGCAACAAATGATTATCAATATCACCCTGCAACAGTTAACCGGTTGTAGGTCATCGTTCGATTAGAACAGAGTCAGATGCCAGGGGTTACTTCCGAAGGAGGGAGATATAAAATGGGCAGCCCCCAGACAATAGGGTGCCTTACTGTGTGCGTAGGGCTTAAGGTACGCGATTACCTGACAAAGCGGACTGCACCTATTGCACCAAGAAACCAGAAACAAAAACCAACAAGGAAACATACAGTCTTCAAGCTAGGTACAAAGAATATCCGGCCCATGCTGAGTGGACTCTAAGATGATCTCCAGGCAATCAATGATGACTTTCCAAGACTGCAGGTCGACATATTCGCACTACTGAAGACACAGATACCAGATTCTGGGACCCTCAGAGAAGAGAACGACACTTTTGTTTCTAGCTAGGAAAGAGCGCTGACGAAGCCAGAGAGTTTTGTGTTTGATTCATCGTCATGAACTCTCTGCTGAAGATGATAGAACCCTGCCAACATGTAAATGGAAGATTGTTATCTTGCTTTCAAAACATCAAAACCAGGCCTGTCAACCTGATCCGAGTTTACGCTGCACCACTAAGCGCCAGTGCAGATATCAAGGATGAGTTCTACGACAAATTAAACTCGCTCATTGGCACAATTCCCGAGTCATACCAAACATATACAAATGGTACTAACAGCTACCTCGCTTAACGCTCAGCATTAAGAGGTTAAGGTTAGGACTGGTCGGCCTGGTGTCAGGATAATGTGACTGGATGGCACATCATGCTACATGTCTGCGGTATAAAGCCCCAGTGCCTAACATCACCATAAACATCACGCTGCAGACATCGTAGCGATATGACTGACAAATTGTTAAAGCTACTTTAACATCCAAATCACACACGCGCTCACACACAAAGAAGAAACACCTGCGCTCTTGCAGTATGTACAAAGCGCATGTAAATAGCGTGGCACTATTCAACGTAAATACTCATTAAAACCAACAGTTTAACAAAAGCAATCAAATGCCTTAGGTATGACCGAGATCCAATGTTTTAATTTTATAAATGTACAAATTAGATACGAATTAAAACAAATTGAAACTTATGTAAATAAAGTTAAAACATGAAAACGATCACCTTTGTATGTATGTATGTATGTATGTATGTATGTATGTATGTATGTATGTATGTATGTATGTATGTATGTGTGTGTGTGTGTGTGTGTGTGTGTGTGTGTGTGTGTGTGTGTGTGTACGGACGAACGTGTATGTGTACGTACTTGTATGTATGTATGTATGTATGTATGTATGTATGTATGTATGTATGTATGTATGTATGTATGTATGTATACTTTGTCTGCATGTCCATCCGATAATATATCAGTTCATAATTTGTACTTAACATTTCTGATGTCTGGGTAGCACACGTGCATTGCTATCTTTATTTTACAATTAATTGCCTAGGGATCATCTGGAATATATATATATATATATATATATATATATATATATATATATATATATATATATATATATATATATATATATATATATACTTGCTTATACTAGGCATGGATGTCTGAAAGATCTTTTTTATTTTTCAATAATCATTTTAATTAATCATACTTCATAAATGCATGCATGGCTTATAAGATCAATTTTTAATGAATACTAACTTGGGACGTTTCTCCCAGTATTGAATGGTAGTACATATGATTATTTCAGGATCAACAATTTCGTCATATCATCATTCATAACGGTTTATAATTTACATCATTTTTGCAATGTTTAGTATGCCCATCGTCGCTAGCATTTTCTTATATCTACGAATGCACGCGGTTTTCTTTAAATCTGTAAGCAAACAACATTCACGCTTACCAGACTTTGCGTTCAAGTGTGACGCCATTAGCATGATAAGGAAACGTGATTTGCAAGCTGCACTTGAAAACATCATAGATATTAAATAGTCAAGCGTTCTTGATGTGTCTCTGTTTATAGCAACAGAAGAGTATAAAACTAGATTTGCACACTAAAATATGTCATCACCTCACATTAGACGATTGAAGTCAGACGTGAGTAACGGTCATCTTCCTCTTGTAGCGAGATATAACGACAAAAATGGTGAGTAAAACTTAAAGGCTACAACAAGAACAACAACAACCACTACTACTAACCTCACTACTATTACAACATCAACAGCAAAAATTATTATTAATAATATTACTACTACTATCTTTAAACCTATGATCGCGCTCTAACGTGGAAAATACTTGTTAAAGCACACATGTGTCATTGCATGTAGTACAGACTTTGACAACTGACAACCTATTTTAATAAAGTGTGTCCATGCCGGTAATTCATTTCCGTTTATTATCTATGCACACTTTCAAACAGGAGTCGCGGTAATTCAGTTAGAGAAATCATTCAAGATGCATTTCTTAACCGGATCGTGCTCAGAACTTTGGTGTACTGAGAGAAATGTGTACATGTTACGAACCTTGCCAAAATGTACACGTTGTAATAAGAGTCTTCATTTAGCCAATTCTACTTCACTTCCCTTAAAAAAAGGGGTACTAATCTTTTTTCAGAAACATCAAAACCTGAATTTGTGTGTAAAAAAGGGACGTGCGTTTCACTTGACGGCTCTGATTCCTTTGATCTCAATTTAAATTCTCTTCCTTTTCTCTTTGCATCTTTATTTGCATTAGCCTATATCTAACAGCGTGTCATATTTTTGTTTTACATTGTATGGACTTTTAATTCTGTTGAAAGAAAGATGCAAATTTAAGACTAGGATTGTGAAAACAGCGAATGATAATATTTGACCAGCACATAACGATACTGGTATAGAGATTTGCAAAGCTACAGGGGCGATTGCAACCTTTACGTTCAGTGAATTCGTGGACGACTGACCAGAAGGTCCTTTTATATAACGCTCTAAGATATGTCGACCATGGTTAATGTTCTCTTTTTTTAAAAACGTATTTCAACATCTGTCGTAGCAGCGGGGATGGGTGTTTCGGGGATTGGTGGGTGACGTAAATGTATTGTTTGTTTGTAAATCTTGGTGTGTGTGTGTGTGTGTGTGTGTGTGTGTGTGTGTGTGAAGTAGATAGTTCTGAATCGCGTTTTCTAATAAGAACTCATGTCTCTGAGATTTCTAGCAAAAATGTTGACACGATTAACATATTTTCTATGAATTTTGAGCATGCATCCTTCATGTAAATAGAGATTCGATGAAAATTGTAATGTTATCGCAAGTTTCTTCATCAAAGATTCTTTTTTCCAGTAGGTAACAATATTGTTCTTCATTTTTGTATAAAAAGCCGTTAGCCAGAGTAAAACACCCATCCTCTTTTTATTAAACTATAATAACCATTCTTCATGCAACCGATTATTTATTTTCAGCGAGAGTGCATCAGTATTCACGTAGGTCAGGCCGGAGTCCAGATTGGTAATGCATGCTGGGAGTTGTACTGTCTGGAACATGGTATCCAGCCTGATGGTCAGATGCCCAGTGACAAAACAATTGGAGGGGGAGATGACTCGTTCAACACTTTCTTCAGTGAGACAGGGGCTGGCAAACACGTGCCAAGGGCGGTATTTGTGGACTTGGAACCAACCGTTGTGGGTAAGACACAGTCACCGTTTATGACGTTTACTGTAAAGTCCCCTACTTATCACTTCAGTATCACTTCTCTCTCTCTCTCTCTCTCTCTCTCTCTCTCTCTCTCTCTCTCTCTCTCTCTCTCTCTCCTTATTTAATATTTAAGAAGTTTCGACAATAACATATGTTGAACAATTTGTTGTACGCGCATTCAAAAGTTCGTAAACATTTCAAATGTAAAATATTTCTGAGACCTTTTTAAAAGTGACCTACAAAGACAACAGTTGTTCACGTAATTTATTATTTCACTACTTGTCTAAAGTATCGAGGTTAGTAAGATGCTCCAACTCGTGCTCTTTCAGATGAAGTTCGGACCGGCACGTACCGCCAACTGTTCCACCCAGAGCAGTTGGTTACAGGAAAGGAGGATGCTGCTAACAACTACGCTAGAGGTCACTACACCATTGGCAAGGAAATTGTTGACCTTGTATTAGACAGGATCCGAAAGCTGGCGGACCAGTGCACCGGTCTTCAGGGATTCCTTATCTTCCACAGCTTTGGTGGTGGTACTGGATCTGGCTTTGCATCTCTTCTGATGGAGCGGCTTAGTGTGGACTATGGTAAGAAATCAAAGCTTGAATTCGCCGTATATCCCGCCCCACAAATCTCAACAGCCGTCGTTGAGCCATACAACTCCATATTGACCACCCACACTACCCTGGAACACTCTGATTGTGCGTTCATGGTGGATAATGAGGCTATCTACGACATCTGCCGCAGAAATTTGGACATTGAGAGACCCACCTATACTAACCTGAATCGTCTGATGGCTCAGATTGTAAGCTCCATCACGGCTTCACTTCGATTCGATGGTGCTTTGAATGTAGATCTGACAGAGTTCCAGACCAACTTGGTGCCATACCCACGTATCCACTTCCCTCTGGCCACATATTCTCCTGTGATTTCTGCCGAGAAGGCTTACCACGAACAACTTACCGTTGCGGATATCACCAATGCATGCTTTGAACCAGCCAACCAGATGGTGAAGTGTGATCCACGTCACGGCAAGTACATGGCCTGCTGCATGTTGTACAGAGGTGATGTCGTGCCAAAAGATGTCAATGCTGCTATTGCCACCATCAAGACCAAGAGGACAATCCAGTTCGTTGACTGGTGTCCAACTGGATTCAAGGTCGGTATCAACTACCAGCCACCCACAGTTGTTCCGGGAGGTGACTTGGCCAAAGTGCAGCGTGCAGTTTGCATGTTGAGCAATACCACAGCCATCGCTGAGGCCTGGGCCCGACTGGATCACAAGTTCGATCTTATGTACGCCAAGAGAGCCTTCGTCCACTGGTATGTAGGTGAGGGTATGGAGGAGGGAGAGTTCTCCGAGGCTCGTGAAGATCTGGCAGCTCTGGAAAAGGACTACGAAGAGGTCGGTGTGGACAGTGTGGAGGGAGAAGGTGAGGAAGAGGGACAGGAGGAATATTAAAATATACAGCAATTCAACGAGTGACCAGCTTTTGGCCATGCTAACGAAGGTGCTATGGACATAGTTTTACTTGCTTGCCTGCTTTTAATTCAACTTTGGTCATTTATTTTTTTAAATTTTTTTTAAATGCATTTCATTATAAATTACAACCATATTTATTATTTGTTGATTCCTTGACCTGGAAATTTCTAGCATTGGAAAATTTTATGAATTAAAGTTTAGCTTCCTGGCTTTTTCTTTTCTTTGGTAAATTACGAATATAAATAAGGGACAAATGTAGGAATAAAGGCCCATATTTGAAAATACATTTCCAGGTTTACATATCGCGTGCATTTCCTGTTGTTTGTGTTGTTGTTGCTGTTGTTGTTGTGTTTTGTCGTCCTTCTCGTTATTTAAACATCTATGCTACGTCTGGCGTTCACAAAAAAGAACGTAACGTGTGCATCCATGCACTAGCAGTGGAATGATAGGACTATCATAAAGACAATATGCGGTCTGTCAAGCTACACCATTTACTGCAGTAAAATTTTGAATCCCTTTGCGATTCCAAGGGGTTTAAATGTTTTCACCAGTTTTCCTATAAATGCATTCACTTAATGTGTTGCCTACATGATTCATCTGGAACCAAAATCTTATAAAAGATAAGTTTTATCGCCTGTATTAAAGCATTGGAGTAAACTCATAATGTATTTTTAAATAGTACAATCGGAACGTTGCGCATCTGAAAGTAAACCGTGTCTCGCTCTTCTCTCATTCCTAGGCTTATCTGTTTCTTACCAGATATGTTTCTAAACAAGAATGTAGAAAAACAATTAACAATCTATACTCTATAATAAAACTTTATTTTAATTGTTTTATTTGTAATCAGATTGAAAAGTGTCATTAGAAAATTTGGTTGGTTGTTGTAGGATTTGACGCCGTTTTGTTCAGCCCAAGATAGGTTATATATGGTGGCCAGTATAAATTGTGGAGGAAGAAGCCAGGAAAACTCCGGTAAGAACCATTGACCCACGGAAGCTACTGGCAGCTTTCTGACATACCCACAATTGCCGAGTCGCAGGATCGATCCCATGTAGACAGAAGTATATTGGAAAGTTTATTCAGGACGATTACCGCTAATATGGTACCATTTAAACAGGATGCAAATTTACCTTGCTGATTAAATATGAATTTTGCATATTTGGGTATTATCGCAGAAAATGTGACAACGCCTGATGTCTGAATAGTTTTTTAATAAAAAAATTCAATTTTATATAACTTGCCTTCACACACCCATTCACATGTATTTCATATTTAAGTTATTTGGTTCTTGAGATACTAGCTTTTTTGTGCTTTGAAACATGCGACTGAATGCATTCTAACTATTAAATACTTATTTCAACATTCTAAGCACTGGCGTGAGAAACTGTTCGTTTTAAACTTTCTCGATATAAATCTTCTTTGTTGGATCAGAAACTCAATGATAAAAAAAATTGTTGCTTAATACAAAACATCAACTCCATATTCAAGCAGGTAAAGCCTCTCCTTGTGCTTTCATTTGTTGTAATATGTTCACGTATTTTCACGTGTAATTAACGCGAGTAACGAAGTAGATTTCCAGCTGCAATAGCAAGTTCGATCCTGAATACCTTTGTAACTGTTACGTTTCAAACAGGTAGCAAAATAGTGGAAGAGACCTGTGCCAAAAATGCATTTGTACGGTGTTTAAATGACTCATAAAATGGCGACTGTTGCAAATTACAAACGGCAAGATTCACACGCTTCAAATCAGTTGGAATAAAATTAAATAAGAATTAATTATCAGGTAATTTCATAAACAAAACTGTTATCTACAACAACGAATGTACGTCGATCAGCCACAGTGGCCTAGCAACCGCCCAAGCAACCACCGCAAATGGGACCAGGAATGAAGTTTTGCGGTGAGGGGGCAGAATTTTTGTTCGGCCACTGCGATAAGTATAATTCTGCTTGCTATTAAAAGACTTTATCTCGTCACACCGAACGTGAAACCCTATACTACTGTCTGATCCTCGTAAATATGCAACGTAACCTGAACGTGAAACAAAGCGATAACACTATACTACTGTCTGATCCTCGTAAATATGCAACGCACTCTGAACGTGAAACAAAACGATAACCCTATACTACTGTCTGGTCTTGACACTTGACATATACAAAGCATGGTCAGCCTATGACTGTCTGGTATGCCTTAAATTGTAGAAACAAATCTTTAGTGCGTTATCAAATAATTGTTTGCTGAAAACTTTATTCGGTAATTCGGTTATCCATTAAATATTATGTTGTTTTTTTTTGTTTTTTTTTTGTTGATGGTTTAACGCCATTTTTCAGCACAATATAGGCTATACATGGCGGCCAGTATTAATGGTGGAGGAAGAAACCGGACAAAGCCCGGAAAGAACCACCGACCCACGAGAAGCTATTGGCAAGCTTTCTCACATAACTACATTTGCCGAATCTTAGACTCGAACACACGCAGACAGAGGTGAGAAGGCAGTGGTCCGTAACGGACAGCGCTTTAGACCACTCGGCCACTCGGGGCCCCTTTAAATATTATGGAACAAATACCAAACATAATACACAATGAATTGCATTTGATTATAATGTTGAGCTAGTACAATAGATAATTACGTAAACACACACATACCACCACCACCACCAACAACAACAATAACAACTACGACACAAACAACAGCATGATAATCATTATCCCTACCTTTATCGGTGTTCAATATATTTAATTTTAGTACGCATTGCGCTGGTACCTAGGTCTGGTAGCCTGCCTCCTTCAAGTAACATACTGAAGGTAGTAGGAAGAAATACACTTAAGTATAATAACAGGCTACCAGACAAGCTTGCTAAATATAAATAGCCACACACACAAGTAGTATTCGAGCTATTATGTCAATTCTACGGATCGTACATCGAATGCATGCCGATAGCTGCTATTCGAACCACCTCGGATATTTAACAAACAAGAACAGAAGTTGCAATACCTACAATAAAGGTCTCACTGGATAGTGTTTTTTTTGTGTGTAAAATGTTCAATCGTTGATGACCTATTGCAGAAAAACCATAATATTACATTAAAGATACCAACAAAAACTAACTAGTGATTTTTGTTGAAAGGATGCTCTAAGACACTGACTGAGGTATTAAGGTTAATTCCTTATGCAACTGGTCGATTTTATACTGAACCAACACTGCCACCAACCCCTCTTTTTTCCATTAATTTTTGACAGGAAAGAGCTATTTTGAATATTTTCCTGCGACAAGACAGCTAAACGAATCAGTATGTACCTGATGCATTAATAAAGTTAACTCGTACTGTAACAAATTAGCATACTTTTAATTACCCCTCAACCATCTAGATTTTTTTAGATATTTACTTCTGCAGCCGACACACGTAAATACGTATGCTATGTCGGCTGCTGATTTGCAGACCAAGTTACGCATTTGATCTTCAATGCTAGTCCAACCGTAATAGGCAATCACCAACAAGCCAACCCATTTCCAAGCCTAACTCAAAGTAAATGTAAACCACATTACAGGTTTAGCTTAAGTGTGAATTTATAAATGCTAAGATTGTGATAATTAGGCTCGCGCCTTCTACCTTAAAAATGCGAAATTAACGAGTGAGACTTAAACTTCTTTTTCCAATCGTAACTTCTCGGTCAATTTTACCGTCATTCCAGCCGTAAACATAACCAAAGTCGTCCGAATAAATTGTAATTTCTTTTGCTGTATTGTGAAACTTTCCCAGTGAACCAAATGTATGCGTCATCTGTAAATTACTACGCTGATATACCTCCAATGCATGTGTGTGGGGTGGGGGTGGGTGGGGGTGGATTCTTACTGTAGATTCAATAATGTTTCAGTCACATCTCTACGATATTTGCAGTGTAACAGATTGTAGCTATGTCTAGCATTGGGGCATCATGCCGCAAACATGTAGCATGATATCCCACTCAGTCACATTATCTTGACACTAAGCCGACCAGTCCTAATATTAACATCTTAATGATGAGCGCATAGCGAGGCAGCTGTAAGTACCATTTGTATAAGTTTTGGTATTACTCTGCCGAAGAAGGAATCAAACACACGACCTCACATTTACGAGGCAGACGCTCTAATCACTAGGCCATCAGAGCGGTGAGGCGTATATGTAAACAAAGTAGACAATTCTGCCATTTTGGAGTTCGATTCATGTATGACTCGCTGTAAATCGTCACAGCCGAAATTATTTGTAAACAGATAGAACGGAAAACCACAGTTGATAGTTAGATTTGAAAATGATTATGCAATGAGCCACTCAAACATGGAGGGGTTTTATGGGGGGGGGGGGGTAAATAATATTTATAGAGATTTTTAAAGACAACTGTTTGTTCCAACACAAGCACCTTCAGTAGAATTCAGGAAATGAATCTGCCATTCAGAAACTGGTTATGACCCATTTGGAAAAATATAAAGCTGGCACAATGCTTTAACAAATGTAAAATGTACTGCGTGTGCTTTACCAGTCTGTCATGTATCGCCAAGAGCTCGTCGGGTTATTCATTGGTTTAACTGCAGGAGAAAAAGCATTAGCCTTTGGGGACTTTTTATCACAAGTCACATCTACGAAGTCCCATAAACATTAGAAGCAGTTTACTTTACAGAAGTTTGTTTACTTATAGATTGGAATAAAACTATGCTAACTAAAAGACTGGAATCAAACTGTTATCGCTCAATATTTTAACAACCCCGAATAATGTACTTGTCTTGGAGAATAAAATATCAGATTTAGACTCTCTCTCTCTCTCTCTCTCTCTCTCTCTCTCAACATCGTTACCTATAGTTAGTATTTGTATTATACTTTATGTTTGCTTTGAACACTGTATTTCTTTTAATCAAAGTTTTAATGAATTGAATTAATTAAAGATTTTTCGTATATATGAAAGGCATTATACTTTTCCACGCATACAAATACATACTGAGCAGAATTCGTCTTCTATATACGTCTGCGTTGACAAAGAACCTTAAACTTTAATCGATCTGACAGTTTTGGAACTTAATGAGATGACGTTCGTTCGTGAATATAATGTATTATTTGTCAAACATAAGTATTAATCTTGTATGTATATTGACTGAATATATAATTGGTTCCAGAGGTTCTCTCCAGATAATACATGTGACAAATAATTTGTTTCCAAAAAGGTGCCAGGACAAAAGAAGTTTTGAGGTCAATAAAGTCTGCACAGGTGAATACATATAGTTAACTGTATATATACACGAGATTGTCAAGGTATTGTACAAAAAGTATTGCATGGTACTCCTATTGATAACGTTGTGTTTTAAATACCTTGTTATTAAGGAATGTACTCGGCTGACGTCTCTTTTATATTTGTATCGATGTCTTTTTAATAGCAACCTTTCTTCAGAAGAGCAATGTAATTTCATGTATAAGACGCTACCATTTAGTCTTTTTTGAACGACTGCTTTAAGTAAGGCCACGCCATACCATAGTAAGCCCCATCATTTTCATTTAATCTGTTTTCTTTTTAAAATTGTACACTAGCTGTCCTGAGTGACCAAGGGGTCTAAGGCGCTCCTTTTTACGGCACACTGGCATCTCATTTCTAACTGTGTGGGTTCGAGTCCGGGATTCACCAACATGGGCATGTCCGGAAGCTTACCAGCACCTTGCCGTGATCGGTGTTTCTTCTTTGGGTTTCCCCGGGTTCCATAGAAACCAACCAAACAACCAACCAAGTAATCAATGTTATTATAATGCTTTAAGCACATGGCAAGAAAAGACACTGATAAACAAGGTAGATATCGATTATGTTTACCGAGCAATTCGATGCATACTCAATTAATCAATCAATTTTAATCAATTTTATCTCCATTCTACAACGAGATTTGTAACGTAAATACGATCCTCTAGATTTCGCAAGATTAAACGAAACATGAAACAAACCACCGACATCGGGTCGTCGACCAACAACAATAAACAATCAGACTTGACGGATGTTTCGAGTATATATATATATATATATATATATATATATATATATATATATATATATATATATATATATATATATATATATATAAGCAATTCCATGTAGCAGTACCGATGGTATGTAAAATTATGATTCGCCCATGTCGTATATATACACATATAATTATGGTTTCAATACGCTTAATTATGATCTCAATACCCTTATAATTATGATCTCAATACCCTTATAATTATGATTTAGTGTAGACTGTTGCTTCCTTACTCTTTACTTTCGTGATGGATTTGCACATTTTATTAATTAATAATACAATAAGACAATGATGAAAAATATTGTTTGAGACCTTTGCTTTAAAACAACCGTCTAAAGCCAAGGGTGTAAATCAGTATTTTAAAAAAAAAAGGATTTGTGTGGTGTTTTTCCCATGATGTGCGACATTGTCTCTTGGCATATAATGGTAAAACTGTCAGAAAATCAGAAAGGAGGGGAGGGGGTAAAAACAAGTTTATGGTCGGTAACAATGAAATTTAAAGCATAATAAAGACTTGGATCAAATGCAGATAATTAGAAATGTTTGAACGGTCTATTGTTGGTTCTTCATTTCCTTTAAACTATTCCTCGCTCGCTTATGACTCAAGCCATAGTAGTGTTCTACTTTACTTATTGAAACCAACTAACATGCTTAAATCCCATGCGTCTCTTCTTTTTTATTTGTATTTAGTCAATATGATTGAAATCAGAAATCTAGAAAGAAACAAACTAGACATTTTTAAAAGGATCATGAGTAGAAAAAATTGATACAGACCTACATTATGTATCGGTAGCACTGGGTAGGGATGTGAAGTGTTCACTCCCTCCGTGAATACACCATTTCTCTAGTCAGCCTTAAACTCTGGACAACATTTGGTGTATTGTATTTCATATAAATAAAATGTTTGTATAGTACGTACGCTGGAGCTTTGATATACTAAGATTTATATAAATGTTCAATGAAAGAAATGAGGCTTAATTAATCATCCGAAGAACACCGAGTAACGAAAAATAACTCTAACTAGGGTCTATATTGTTCTTAGTGGGACTTTATTCGGCACGTTGATACGTTTTCAGAACTGATCCCTCTCTTCTTTGCCTCTCGGTGTGTGTGCTTGTTTTAAAGTGCAGAAAATAAATATAGAACCTACATTTACTCACATCATACGCACATAAGGACAGCAACAACAACAATACGATGGTGACGAATCCTCGTAAAACATGCACACAAAACGTCGACATCATCTAGATGAGGGGTCGGCAACCACATTTTTCCTGATTAATTACAAAGTGATCGAGCTCGAACCACCAGTAAAGAGAGTAACACTTTTGAAATCAACATTTTTGGCTGCTCTTCGCGTGCCACAAAAAAAAAGGCTCTTGACGTGTCACCTTGTGACACATGTGCCGTAGATTGCCGACCTCTGATTTAGATCATTGTTTCTATTAATAGAGCATTTTAATTTTATTATTATTATTTTTATTATTATTATTATTATTATTATTATTATTATTATTATTATGATGATGATGATGATGATGATGTTCGAAATCTCTAACTTCAAAGTTTGATCTTGGCAAGATTTGTTAAGTAAAGAAAATACGCTTCACTTATTTTTTTTAAACAAACGAAAGAATTCACAATTTAATGTCCAGGATAAATATGTTTGTGTCTGACTCTAACGAATAAAGAGAGGTAACTCGTGCCAAAAACCTGTGTTTGTTAGAATGGTACCAGTACTACAAATACTAAACATAGAGGAAAACAGAAAAGAGTGACCAACAGATAATATCTGCAACTGTTTCTTGTGGATGTAACAAAGTTATTTATATGCTGAAGTGGATATTACAAAATCATTGAACGGGTGAACTGGGAAAAAATATTGGCTCTACCAGAGAAACCAAGACTTAAAGAACAGTAACATAACAAACAACAAAAAAATATTATCCGCTTTTTATATGTCTGCATATAGGTGTCAATTTTGAATTACAATTTCATGCATATACCTTGCATTTCTAAAAAGAAATATACTGGGTTTGTGTACATAGCTTAGTGCTGAATTCCGCTTCCCGAGCATGTGAGTTTTTCGTGCGCGCGCGCGCGCGTGTGTGTGTGTGTGTGTGTGTGTGTGTGTGTGTGTCATTTTACTCACAAGCAAATGTTGTTGGCCAAGCGGAAACTCAAAACTACGCGGGCTGGGGTGAGATCTTAATAACTATTTTAAACTTCCCATTCAGTGCAGACGTTGTGTAAGATGGTTTATTTCTCGTTCAACAAGGTAGCAGCTATCTTAAATGTTTGCATTCCAAAAGTGATGGAATTTTAGGTTTCTTTAGTTAATGACATCAATGATTTTAAACAATTCATCAACTTTGAGCTTTGTTGGGTCAAAACTTAATAGTGCTAGATACAAAAGAAAACTGTGTTTGATACACTATACACATGTCCTGCGACAAACATCTGGTACCAAGATACGGAAAACAAACATTGACTGACACAAGTACCCTGCTGTGGATTTACTCTGTCATCGACATTGTGATTAACAGCCCTACCATTGATGCAAATAGACAGGCACGAGGCGAAAGGCGGAAACACTTTAACAAGACGTATAATTCAAATAAATTACATCTCTCTCTCTCTCTCTCTCTCTCTCTCTCTCTCTCTCTCTCTCTCTGTCTCTCTCTCTCTCTCTCTCTCTCTCTCTCTCTCTCGTAACCCATATTTCGTGGTTGAAAGGTATTATTCTCAACGCATGATGCTGTTTAGAAAAAAATCCCAAACAATGACCCAATTTGTAATTCTGAATGTAATATATTATCATTCCCTCTCCCATCAATAAAGTTTTATGACTTTTCATTAAAATAAATGGAGGTGAACAAAAAATATAATCTATTTCACACTGCACTCCACTCTCGTCGATTTGCGTTCAGTATTTATCATTACATCTATGTTAGTCACGTACATGATCAGTCACCATTACACAAGGCGGCACTAGTTATGTCTCGAAAAATGTAACTAATTTGTCTGGAATATTGTGAACACTTTGCGTTAGATCTGATATTTTTTAAAACATTAGCTGCCGTTTCTTGACTGCATTAAAAGTGCATTCGAATTGCTTGACTGATATTAGAAGTGCATTCGAATTGCTTGACTGTTTTTGAAGTGCATTCGAAATTCATGACTGCATTAGAAGTGCATTCGAATTGTTTTACTGTATTAGAAGTAAAGTCGAATTGCTTGACTGCATTAGAAGTACATTCGAATTGTTTAACTGCTTTAAAAGTGCATTCGAATTATTTGACTGCATTAAAAGTGCATTCATATTGTTTGACTGTGTTTGAAGTGCATTCGAATTGCTTGAGTGCATTAGAAGTGCATTTGAATTGCTTGATGCAATATGAAGGGCCTGGTTCTTTCTTATACCAAAAAGACGATTGCACTCATTTGTTAAGTTATGTTTAAACTAGGGAATAGTTTACTTTGACACGCATTTACCTGCATAATAACCACATATAACTGCATAATAACTACAGTTAACTGCATCAATACTACAACATAATATACATTACATTCAGTTTACTGCATACTAACTACAGTAGATTCGTTTTATTCATGCCTGCAGCTTAGTCTACTTGACACTCTAAAATTACACGACAGTCTACTTGACACACATAAATTATACGACAGTTTACTTTACACTCATAAATTACACAACTGTCTACTTGACTTTCATAAATTACACTGCAGTCTACTTGACAATCATACATTACACGACATTCTTCTTAACACATATAAATTACACGACAGTCTACTTGACACTCATAAATTACACGACAGTCTACTTGACACTTATGCTAACTGCATTCTAGCAACAACAGCTGAGTCCACCTGACACCCAGCTAATTCCAACGTTCAGATAAATCTATTTGTCAGACTGCTACCTGAATAAACTTGACACCCAGGAAACTGCATTGTAACTACAGTACAGCCTACTTGTCACTACGTTAACTGTATTCTATCTAAAATTGTTGTCACTTTGACAGTTTTGTCATTTTGATAACTCGTTTTAGTACTTATTATGTCACGAGCTGGTAACAAAATAGAAAACACTCTCGTAATATAACTATATATTGAAATATAGAATTGAAATTCAGGTAACTAAAAGGGGTTAACTTTCTCTTTCTCTTTCTCTTAACTTTCACAACTTCCTCGATTTAACTCAATTTAAATCTTCTTATATGTTACAATTGCACATTGTTCATATCATGCGCTCTTAACAGTTTTTAAATTATTATTATTTGTATTGGTTGTAGTTGTTGGGGGAGGGGTTTGCACATTCGTATAATGATATGATATAACACGTGCGCGAGGAAGAAAAGTCACAAATAAATTATTAGTGGGACCAATAATTTATTCGAATCATCTGCTTCAAAGTGTAGTTAGTTAAACGTTATCAGGTGGAGCATGTGGACTTCACAGAAGCCTATCTGGTGCATGTTTCGCCTATCAGGAAACTGAGGTCTTTCATTGGGTTAATTGCCAAACGATTTCCTTGCTGCGCGGGACGCGAGAATCTCTAATATCCTCAGCATGGGTTCAAAGCACAGACATGTAAGCAAGCAAATGAAAGTCAGAGCAATTAAGATTAAAATCCATCATCGATGGATTGATTAATTGAGGTCCTGGTAATCGCGGCTACTTGCTATCGTATAGTTTTTCTATATGAGAGAGAGAGAGAGAGAGAGAGAGAGAGAGAGAGAGAGAGAGAGAGAGAGAGAGAAAGAGAGAGAGAGAGAGAGAGAGAGAGAGACTTGATATACTTGATTTGGGGCATAATAGCTTCGTCGACAGAGAAGAAAAATGGCAACCGATCCTCGTTTGAAAAATGGTTTGATTTTTTTTTTCTTCCTTCGAATGTGTGGAAATGTACCCGAACTTTTGTTTTTGCGAGATGAAGAAGTTACAATATGAAGAACGTAAGATATCCGACTGTCGGTCATCATTCAGCCCAACATTTATTTTGCAAGTTGCAGTAAGTAATCCCTCTGTTGTTAAGTGTGGAACAGATATTTTAACAATGAGTCTTAAACCCTTTAGGGCATGAATCTTGGACCTTTTCGGACTTCCAAAAACAAGTCTCAGACTTACTAAAACTTTAAAATACAAGTCTTAGACTTAATAAGACACAAATATTTTACATTTTAGGACATCATAAAACAAGTCTCAGACTTAATAAGACTTTAAAATACAAGTCTTAGACTTAATAAGACACAAATATTTGCAGTCCCGGATTACCCATTAGGCAGAGTAGGCAACTGCCTATGGGCCCCGCGACTTTTATGGGCCCCATCAGGGGCCCCCAGGGGCCCCCATGAGACCGTGACCGTGGGTCTGGGGAACCAAAAGTTTGACTGCCTATGGGCCTCCACGGTGCTTAATCCGGCGCTGAATATTTGACATTTTAGGACATCATAAAACTAGTCTCAGACTTACTAAGACTTTAAAATACAAGTCTTAGACTTAATAAGACACAAATATTTGACATTATAGGACATCATAATACAAGTCTTAGACTTAATACAACTTCAAAAGAGTAAACTGCAAGGTCTTTAAGGTCAAACAGTAAATGGGAGAAGGGAAGTAACCCGTACTGAATGTGTTAACTTTGGCGCATGTCTGAATTTTTCAGAGGTCTTTACTTCTTTTCTATCTATTTTATTCTTTATTTGCTTGTTTGTTTGTTTATTTCTTGTTTAAGGAATTGTCAAATGCAACACCTCGGAGAAAATAGTTAGTATTCCTATAGACAAGAGAACATATCGATTTATTGCGAATATAAAAATGCATCAATCCATTTCTTTTAGCATAAGTAATCTGATAAATTGATCATGCAACCCTAATCGCCGGAGAAAACCCCTACCAAGGGATCCACCAAGAAATCCTGTATTCAAGTGAACCAGTCCGACCATGACATAGAACTGAGTTAAAATGAGCAGACAATATTAGACAGCATCTGGCATCATTCTTAATTCACTATCAACCAATCAACCATACCCACTTCATTCCATTTCACCCTCGACCCACCCCATACCATTATCACTGCTCCGCTACTCCGATAACAGAATGGGGATGTTGCTTTTTCAGACCTGTGCAGGTGTACATGTATGTAGGTTACTGCACATCAGGACTATAATGTTGTTGTTGTTGTTGTTATTGTTGTAGGGTTTAACGCCATTTTTCAGCACACGACATGCATTGCGGCCAGTATTAATGGAGGAGGAAGCACCCGGGGAAAAACCCGGAAAGAACCACCGACCCACGAGAAGCTAGTAGCACGCTTTCTCACATAACTACATTGGGGAATATAATGTTGTACTCAGTGACATGATATTTGTTATAAAATCATATATGCGACTTGCTTCTTCAAGAAGAATCGGGATCATCTAAAACTGTATAAAAGGAATTGACAGAACTTTAAGACTGAAAAGCAGGCCTCGATTTAAAAGATGTACATACCAATTTTATTTTGAAGAAGGTTAGACAGAAACGTAATTTTCACTCAAATCTCTGCGATCATAGAAGCCTCCTTCAAATTTCCGTATACATGTATCTGATAGATAGATAGATAGATAGATAGATAGATAGATAGATAGATAGATAGATAGATAGATAGATAGATAGATAGATAGATAGATAGATAGATAGATAGATAGATAGGTAGGTAGGTAGGTAGGTAGGTAGGTAGATCCACTTTTTCATTTATTACTACTTGCTCTGCTGATTACATTTTGTGTAAAACTGAATTTGTTAAATATTAAATCTCTGAACTAATTTAAATATCATTCAAATGACTTCAACTTTTCTTTATTCAAAAAGCTTATCGGCCTCGGAAAAGTTTACACAAAGACACAAAGGGAAATCAAATATACTAGTATGTACTTTTCAAAAGTAAAATATCTGGTATAAATTATCATTGAAGTCATAACAGAGAGAGAGAGAGAGAGAGAGAGAGAGAGAGAGAGAGAGAGAGAGAGAGAGAGAGAGAGAGAGAGAGAGATTATGTTTATCTTTAAGAGCTGGAGAAATCCCCACGTTAGTCTAGACAAATATTTATCAGTGACATTAGCCTATTCCGGTCTGGAAGATGAAGGCATGTCCCTCATCAGTTGTTTATACTACAAACCATATTTATTTCTCTTTCATCGTTGGCGTTGACAAGGCTTTATCTTAACCAAATACATTGGTCCAGTCAATTTAACATCAGCTATGGAAATCAAAGAATTCCACACGACCAGAATTGTGATTAATTTGATTCCGCTTGATTTACTCCGAATATGCAAGTTGTGGGTTTATCTCTTGGGTAAGCCACGTAACACCGGTGCAAACAAGGAATATGTCCACCCTCCATAGTCTCAAGACTTTTATAAAAACGATGCTTCTAAAAGTGTGACTTATAAACTGACTTTGAAAAAAAAAAGTTAAAATAGCGCTATAGTATAGTTATAGCTATAACAGAGAGAGAGAGAGAGAGAGAGAGAGAGAGAGAGAGAGAGAGAGAGAGAGAGAGAGAGAGAGAGAATTTTATTATTTACAATTTTAATTTTCAATATTTACCAATTATACATATATTTAGATTTTACTTTTAAGCTAAAATCTAGACGTTTATAATTTATTATCTCGTCGTTTATCGTTCGTACATTCTTCACGGTTTGTTTCCTAACTAAAATATCGTTGTATATTCTTCATCATGTTGTCGTTTCACGCGCATCTTTGTTTTGCTTGACCCCATGTTTTGTATTATCTACGTTTATCTTTAAATGCACACAAATGAAGAGGTTGTGAAGAAAGACCACATATAGTTATTTCTCCAGTTGCCATTAAAACTGACGGGAGATTGTTTACATTTGTAATTTATGTTGTGCGTTTAAATGATTTAAACTCTAAAACACGAAACAAGTTCTGTACGTGCTTCATATGTATATGTTGTTTTCCTCGCATTGATTACATTGATCGAGACGTTCTGTATTGGGCATTTTGTTTATCAATACGTGTTTATGAATAATAGAGAGTTCATCCAACATTTGAAAATTGTAACATTATATACATGCTTTCTAGCGTCCATACTTTTCTTCAAGCAATGCACAAACCCATAACGAACGTAAAAAACGAGCGACAAGATTTTCGTGAAAACATTTTTGTGAAAATAAAACGCAACGTGATGCTTCCATCATAAAAAGAATGTCTTCCTTAGAGGCGATTCTTTTATTAATATGAACTTATGTAATCTCACATACCATATCTACTCGTCTAATTTAGAAATCATTTTACAGGATCAAACAGGTTCCACACTGCAGCAACCAGAATTGATTTGAATTGCAGTTCATAATTGACTGACATGCCGCATCCAACTCTCTTGATTAACATCCAACAGATAGATCGGGCTGCCTTTGCAGATTCCTAAAATCAAGATCTTCCCGTAAAAAAAAAAAATCCATAATGGTTAGTCAATATTAAAAAGATAAAATGAATGTCCTTCAAAATTTAAAGAGGTACATACATACATACATACATACATACATACATACATACATACATACATACATACATACATACATACATACATACATACATACATACGCTAGGTCCGGTTATACGTTTTGGTTATATTTAATCAATATGTTTACCTGATGTTAATGTATATGTTATTTTTGTCTATATTATGTATCGATCACTATGGATAATAAGGTGGATGTCTTAGTTATTCTTAATCTAAGTAAGCTGCGATCAAAGCTAAAAGGTCTGTTTAAGCTGCATTTATTTGAGCGACCAGTTAGTAAAAATTTATCAATCAATTGATCAGTTAAATTGATACGGTATAATTACGGTATAATAATAACACAAAAAATGGAGGTACTAATTATTGTAACATATATCGAAACGCAAATACGAGACTAATTTAATGTATCAATTTTCTGACTATTATAATACTTCACGTGTGGTTCTCTTGAACAAGGTATTGAAAAAATCTTTGGCATTGTGTTTAGGCTCCATTGTCACACACCTTCTCACTTATTTAAAAAAAACACAATACCCTAAGACAGGTAGATAGACATACATACATACATACATACATACATACACACACACACACACACACACACACACACACACACACATACATACATACATACATACATACATACATACATACATACATACGCCGCCTCATCAAGGGAGACATTGAAAAATAATAAAATCGCACGAAACTTTAACAGGCATTTTATTCAATTGTTTACTTTTGTTGTCAGTTATACGAATTCATTTGTCTGCATTTTTTTCAAGCCCCATTTTCGGCTCAAAACCTAGATACTAAAAGGTCAAAATAGATTATTTGTCTTGTATTTGCACGTGATATTTAGGAGAGGATTTCTAGAATTGCGCTAAACGGATTAAGTCTTATTGACTGTGACTGCGAATGATAGAAGGCACTTCAAAACAGAACGAGCCATGTACTTATGCTACTCATCCTAATGCTTCTTCCACTTTTTGTTTAATCGACATAGAATTATTTCGAAAATATAGAATTGCTCGTATCTTCCAAGTTTGTAAAATAACCATATTCCTTTGAGCTTTCTTTTCTGAATTCTGCTCTCGTAGTAAACTTATGCAAACACCATGATATTAAAAATTCAACAACTTAACATTTCTGAGTGCTCATGATCAAACCTATATTTATCAGTATAAACACGTCCTTGTTGACATATTCTGTACAGAGTAAACCATATGAACCGTGACATTGCTTCGGTCTATGTTTGAACACGTTCTTTCAATTCCGCGCAAATGTGTCAGTTTTTAATTTCAGCAATGAGTTTTCTTAACTCAAGTATGTAAAATGACTGAAATTCCATCAATGAAACAATGTATATGGGTTTTCTTCCGTTACAGCTAAGTTAAACTCGACAAACAATTCTTTTTACTACGATCTACTTTTATTATTAACCAATTCTGAACATCCAAACCCATATTTACTCAACTTTATTTCTTTTCATCCATTTCTGGTTCCAAATCTTCTATATCGTTAGCACCACAATACCTCCAGTGAGCTAAAGAGTTTTGCTTATATTGAAAATTAAACTGCAGTTGACCATAGAAGATGTGTAGGTGCATGAATGTCCTTATTTATTGGTAAAACATATGTAATGAAATAGCGACCACCTTTTCATTTCCCTTGAAATGTGTATAATTGATAAAATATTATAAATGTATGAAATCGATTGGAAGGTTAGTGTCCAGACGATGAAAGCAATGTCAATTATTAAAAAGATCAATTGATAAAGTTCTTTGTGTCAGATCTGAGATTCTGCACTTCAATATCTGCTGACAGATCCGGCATGTGTCCTTTTTAAGTTTTGTATTTGTTTGTGGGACCTAAGGCCGTTTACCAGCACGTGATAGTAAATACATGCCGTCTGTTATATTTGGTCTTGAATGAATGCGGGAAGAACCACGGACGCATAGGAAGCTAGTGACAAGCTTTCTCACATACCTAAGTTGGTCGAACTAATGCGGACACAGGCTTTATGTGTGGTATGTAAAGCAAACGTCTTAAACCACTCGGTCACCTGCCCCCCTTTCTTTCTTTCTTTCTTTCTTTCTTTCTTTCTTTCTTTCTTCTTATTTTTAACACAATTTATCAGTATCTAATATCATAACGTATCTCAACTGTTGTTTTTTGTTTTGTTTAATTACTGCTACTGAAATACGTCCTTTCATTATTAAATATAAGCAGTAACATCTGGGTCTATTATATTTTGTTGAATCCTCCCACCCAACAACTGTTGTCGAACGAAACATGTCTTAAAACTTCCGTGTCATGAAAAGGTTTTAAAAAGTGCATCTTTCTCAATGCGTATGAAAGAGATCAGAGCAAAACTTTGCCTTGGAAAAAAAGAATGCGCTAAGAAAAAAATGAGCTCAAAATTTTATTTAGCACACGGAAAGAATACGTCAGTAAGAATACGATTTGCACTTTAGAAAAGTACCAAGAAAAGACTAAAATTAATAGCCTGTAACAACTGAGGTTAATACGCATGAAATGCATGAAAGGGAAGAAATTTTGTTTGTTTGTTGGCGTGAATATTTTGTTTGGTTTGTTTGGAAGGTATTTTTGAATAATTTATTTTTATATACATGCTTCCAGATATGGTCACTTGCAGAAGATATTCTGCCCATTTTATCTGGACGATGGGCTACCTGGCAGTTTCTTCTATATATGATCACCAAAATTTATCAATTTTAACTAAGGACCCTGGAGCAAATCAACTTATAAATCACAAATATAGATAAAGATAGATAAAATAGATAAACGTAAAGCCTGATTTGCTAAGTTTCATAAAAGTATTTTGAGATTCAGTGAATTTATTTAAACTTAAAAACATCATATAAACTCAACGGTAAATCTACAAGCAGACCGCAAATATGGCTGCTGATGACGTCATTCGGGAAGTGATGACGTTCTTTGCTTTAAGACAGAAAAGTCTTAGCCCATAATGGAAAGTTTTATTCTCGCATACAGAATGGCATGTTATAAGCGAAAGGAAAGGAAAACTATGATAATAGAGAAGAAACACATGGATGAGATAAAGCTGAATGAAAGAATTTAGCATATATATAAGCATAAATAAAAATAAGAGTTGAAGATGAAATATAAACATGTCAATAAAATATGAAAAACATACCTACATATGTTGGTTCTTACATCGGATTTCAGAATTTAGGCATATTTCAATACAAAATGAATTAAATGTTTACAAATCATGGGGATTAAAATATGCGCATATTTCTGTAGCACGTAATATTCATATCTCTTGAAAGTAAACTAGTCTTGCATATTTACTAATAAATCAAAGTTACAATTTACTCGTTTGAAAATATGTTATTCATTGTATATTTGGAAAAGCCGGTATGTGATGCATTACATGTTAGATCTCACCTTTGCTGGAGGATCATCCTTTGGAAATAAATTTGGTAAGAACATTTATATCAAAACCACATTTCGTCTTTACCACTGATCGTGCTACGTAATAAATCAAGCATTAATAATACCAACCAAATGGAGGCATTTATAATACCAACCAAACGGAGGCATTATTTCCGTAACATTCTTGAAGCCCGTAACAAATAAGAAAATGTGATATTTCCGCGGGAAATAATTGGTTTATCTCGGCTCTCGAGGCCATTGAGATAAGCCGGTGTCAAAATGTTCTGCAATAGTAAAGTCTAAATATCAAGATCTTTATCAAGTGGAAAACCCTTGAGGATGTCTAATTAGTGCACTATACGTTAAATAATGTTACTTGTCAATTTTTTTCGACACGTAAATAGCCGTTAATGGGATTACTGCCTGCGGATAACTAAGACCGTTTGGAATGTTCCGTATTAAAGTGTTGGTACGGCAGATTAATTCACCCAGTGTATAGCAAACATAGATTACATAACTGGAGAGAGAGAGAGAGAGAGAGAGAGAGAGAGAGAGAGAGAGAGAGAGAGAGAGAGAGAGAGAGAGAGAGATGATGATGATGATGATGATATTCTTTTATTCCTCTAATTTCTGAAGATTGTAAGACAAAAAAGAAATGCATTTGTATACATAGATTCACAAAAAATAGCGGATTCGTTACTTATTGAATTATTTCCAATAGAAAACGAATAAATAAATTAGAAGAAGAAGAAGAAGAAGAAGAAGAAGAAGAAGAAGAAGAAGAAAAAGAAAAAGCAGGAAGAAAAGCAGGAAGAGAATGAGGAGAAAAAACGAATACATACATTTCGTTTACGGGAGACATACACAAGTAGGCGAGTGGTCTGTCTGATGGGCTGATCCAGGGACCCAGTGGGCGATGATCCCAGAAGCTTCTACATTTTAAACAAACTTTTATTGGTTTGAGATAAACGAAAAAATACTATAGGAAAACATTCCCGTCGCTTAGAGGTCATTGTTAGGAAAGGGGGTGGGGGTGGGCGCTGTAAACGTCCCACACCTGAACCGCTTTTTAAAAAAATCTATTTTATGTTAACTATATTGTTACGTATACACATATTTAGATAAGCATATATACTTTTAGCTGAAGATACTTCATTTTTAATATATTACCAGCATGCATTCTGAATGAAGAAAGTTAAATATGTGTAAATAAAAAGTTCTAAGATTTCAACTATAATTAAACATAATCGTGAGTTCTTTTCATAGAATCTAAACAGTCATATATATATATATATATATATATATATATATATATATATATATATATATATATATATATATATATATATATATATATATAGAGAGAGAGAGAGAGAGAGAGAGAGAGAGAGAGAGAGAGAGAGAGAGAGAGAGAGAGAGAGGTTTGGAATATAACATTGACAAAGCATCGCTAGAGCTTCCTTTTTTTTTTAAATAAGAACCCATTAAGTTATTTATTCTTGTTGGTGCCAAAACGGCCCATGCCAAAACATCAGAGCGCCAAGACGGTCACGCCAAACCGGCGGCGCCAAAATGTCACAGACCAACAATGGAATAATCGAGAAGGGACTTGGTAGATACCGTTTGTGTCGCCATGGTGGCAATTGTGATGTAGTTTAACTGGCGAAATGTGCCTTGAAACCATGAATTGACTGGCCTAAGGTGGCGCAGTAAAAGAAAAAAAAGGTTCCCTCTAGTACGGAATACTTGTAAAGTTTCTACGGCGTGAACTTCTGATGGATGTGGCACCATTCCTTCCCCACGGGAAACCGACCGCCATTAAAAAATGGTGGTCTAAACTAGTGATCACATGACCCTTTGCGGCCGGCATCACTATAATTCAACTCTCTCTCTCTCTCTCTCTCTCTCTCTCTCTCTCTCTCTCTCTCTCTCTCTCTCTCTCTCTCTCTCTCTCTCTCATTCACAACCCATCTATGTGCATAAATTGCTTTGAAGTGCACTAAAAAATAACGAATCCAAAAGAGTCCCAGTCCATAACTTCAAAAGTGTCAGACGTGAGCAAATTATAAAGACTAGATTGCAAACTTCTCTAAATGCTGATAAATTCGGAAACCATATGTCACCTAACAAAATACCCATATGTGGTGTGTCCAACACTTTCTTTTAGAGTGCCTACAAATTTATATAATGATATTAGAAAACGTGCAATACGGGCATTATTCTTACTAATGTAATGATCGTCACTCCCTCTGGGAAGTTTCATTTTATCTCTTTATGCAAACAGCGAATTATATAATGCGGCTCATACATAACAGCAATTACAACAGTCACTTATAGTTTATATCAGTGGTCGGCAACCTATGTTACTTAGCGTGCCACATTTTCCCGCATTAATTACAAAAAGAACGAGCGCTTACCACGAGTAAGAGACTAACACTGTTAAAATTGAGATGTATGTATGTATGTATGTGTGTGTGTGTGTAGGGTTTCTCAAAAACAGTACTTTTAAAAAAACAGCTGTTTACTGTTTCTTATTTTCCAAAAAAACAGCTGTTAACAGCTGTTTTACTGTTTTTCCTTAAAATGCATTAAAATTAAAAAATTTGTTCTGCAAAGTTTTTTATTTATATGTTTTTAAAGACATGTTTTAAAAAACTTTTTTTTTGCTTCTTCGACTTATTATAAAAAAATTTGAGGAAGACCAGTGCATTCAGCGATTTGTCAGATAAGCGAGATCTGATTTTAGTGCAAAAGCTAGCACTCACGGAGAAAACACGTTCCACGTCAGTTGAAGTGGGTTTGATCGATAGAAGAGCATCATAAAGCTTTTGAAGATGATCTGTTCGTTTACCAGTGTTTTTAAACAATACAAATTCACTCTTCAACCATTTGAATTTATCTTGAGCAGCGTTAGTGGTGGTGGTACTCTCTTGAAGTTTCAAATTCAGCTCCTCTTGAAGTGACATTGTTCTTTCTTCGGCATCATTTGAAAGAGTTTCAGATTGTTTCTCTTCATCATCATCATCGTAATCGTCAATAACACAGAATAAGCGAGAAGCAAGACTGGCGGCAAATATGAGTGTGTTTTTTGATGGCGAAATAGAAGGATCTTTAAGTGAAGGTAAAAGGTTCATAACATCGTTGTTAATTCGCTCATCAATGCGTCGCTTTATGTTGTCATGAAGCGTTCGACTGATTTCATGATCAATGTCTGAGAGTTTTTGAAGCATAAACTTGATTATTATATCTGCAGACAACAATGTAGCATCTTCTTTGCTTAAATTTTTGACAGCAATCTCAACTGGTTCTAGCACATTTTTCAGAATTTTCAATGCCTCAAAATCAACGCAATTAATATATTCTTCTGCCTCAAACTCCAAAAGTTTCTCACGAAGAGGTTTCTCTGTCTGAATTAAGGAGTCTAGCCTTGTTGGAATAGAGTTCCAGCGAGTCTTGACATCCAAATGCAACTCCTTATGATGTCCAAGCTCAGCAAAGACTTTGTCTTGGAATACTTGATTTTTAACTGAAGATTTTTTGATAAATTTGATCAGTTTTCGTGCATTCTTAAGAATTTCATTGTAGTCAATTTCTTCCTCAGCATCAGTGTCTTCAAAAAAGTCAACATCAGCAACTTCGTCACTATCCAGCAACCCCAGCAACGAATCATCAAATTCTGGTTCTTCTATAGATTTCTTTGGAAATAATGTGTGACAAACACCAAAGGATTTGAAAAAAGACCGTTACATGTTACGTTACCTCACTTTTATATTATTATGCAAAAGCATTTTAAACAATTTATATTTAATTTTAATTTTTTATTAGGCAAAGTTTTTTAAAGAAAAAACAGTAAAATCAGTTCTGAAAAAAACAGCTGTTTGCTGTTTTTGATTTTTCGCAAAAAAACAGCTGTTTAACAGTAACAGTAAAACAGCTGCTAGAAACCCTATATGTATGTATGTATGTATGTATGTATGTATGTATGTATGTATGTATGTATGTATGTATGTATGTATGTATGTATGTCTGTCTGTCTGTCTGTCTGTCTCTGTGTGTGTGTGTGTGTGTGTGTGTGTGTTTAATCTTACACTATTCTCATGAGTTTGCCTTGTGTTGACGAGCATTTTAACAGAGTGAACATACTCTTATGGGTCCTTGTGGCCGATGGGTCTAAAGCTTTCGCCTTTAACGACCACTGTCATCTCATGTTTGTTGGGTGGGTTCAAATTTTGGCTAATGTGAGTATGCGAGAACGCTACCAGTAGCTTCGCTTGGGTCGGTGGTTTTTACCGGGGTTTTCCATAACTATATATAGTCCTACCTTGAATAGATAAATGGCGTTCAACACAACAACAGCACCACCATACTCTTGTAATTTCGTTGCTTGTACCTTCCGTCTCGAATGCCAATATATATATATATATATATATATATATATATATATATATATATATATATATATATATATATATATATATATATATATATTATACATTGTAAGATATATTTGTTTTCCATGTTCATTGGTTTATCATACATAAATGTTGTATACTCCCTTTTAATTTGTCTTAATATCAGACTGTAAATTGTTAATCCAGGTATTATGAGAGAGTGACATTTATTCCTCTTTTACAAGGCAAGATAGGGAGGCAATGAAGAAAAAAAAGAAAAAAGATGGAGGGAGAAAGGAAGTGGGAGTTATTCATAACTTTGATGATGACGATGATTAAAATAACGACCGATGACGTGTATGGACGATGATTAAAATAATGACCGATGACAGGTATGGACAACGACAAAGAGAGTTCATATTTGTTAATCAAGGAAAGCATTGGTGATAGAGGAAGGGTGTCGCATATGAATGAATGAATGAATGAATGAATGAATGAATGAATGCTAATAATAATAATAATAATAATAATAATAATAATAGTAAGTCCCACTACCCAGACCCTATTCAACCATCTTCCCATTACGAACCAAGTAATGTGTTGTCAAGACTCGTGTGAATTGCGACGTTATTAAAGTCAATGGTGTAAGGGAGACTACTCATATTTTTGTTGCCGTGCTGAACCCTTTTAAGGTCGGTAAATGTTCAACAGAACTAAGTTGTGTGCTTATTTTAATTTACCGCTGGTCATCTTCTTCATTGTAATGGCTTTCGCAGTCTCCACACTCTTATATCTCACAAGGAACTATGATATTTATATTTATATACTTTATCTATGATACAATGCTTTATATTACGAACCAATTACATTCATTTCTGACAGTGCATGAATGAAAACATGATTCGTTATTTCATTTTTTTTCCCTAATACGGTAAACTACACAGACTTCCGAACACAAGCAGACAAACACACGATTTTTTTAAAATTTATTGGTGCCAATATTTCTGTTCACAACAACTGAAACAGTGGTAAGTACTATTACGTATATTTCATTTAAGTCATTTATTTTTATTTTAATTTTGTTTGTTTGTCAGATTCAAATTTGACATTTTAAGTTTAAGATTCATTCATTGGGAGATATTTTTTTTTAAAAAGTGGGATGACCTGTACTCAATAAATAAACACCAAATGTTGACCTCATTTCTGACCGGGCTTCAGAGTTGTAAACAAGCTTTTAAAATGATTGGTTGATTCCAAGGACATTATGGAGCTTTGTTATAAACATTTTTCTATTTTCAGTTCTTGAGAGTAAAAATAACTGATTCTCATCTGAGTCAAACGTTGTGTACGAGATTTTTTTAACGTAAATTTGTTCTAAAGATTCTAGAAGATCATGTGACCCCTTCCTTGTTTACGTAAATACAGGTATATAAATTATGTTTTGGAGCGAACTATTTAGTAGAAGTTGGGCTGTTAGAATATTAAGTTGTATTGTTTTGAGTTATTTTAAATTACCTTGTATTGGAAATTATTTCAATTCGTTTGGATCAAGAGGATTTATTTTGTTATATATCTGGAAAATAATTGTGCTCATTTGAATTTCATTACCAAGAACTGTCTTCATTATGTGACATCGTCTTCCATCTTGGATACTTCACTAAGATTCGAACTTGGAATTATTTGGACATTTTATTACCAGGACTTTTGCAATTTCACTAGTGGATTATATTTTGAATTATTTTTGGATTAATTTTGGAACTGATTCTTAAAACCGTAAGTTTATCTTTCTTTTCTGAAAAATATTTGTGCTCAATAAATTGTTTATTAAGTTTTTACAAACTTGTTATTTTCACTCTTTTTATGTTAATGTTTATTCGAGCTTAAACACGTAACAGTGCTTGCTTTTACACTAAAATTCGTATATAATAAAAATGTTGATTTTCACACACTATGCATATGACTATATGTAGCAGTTAGCATGTTGAATCATCATCAGACACCATTTGTGCAGTTATTTGCATTGTTTACACATATAACCTTTTGTTAATATTGCGTTTACACTGGTAGAGTTTGGTTATATTGAAAAAGAATGACTAATAATGAAGAATGACAGATAACTACTTGATAAAGTATGTATATCATACAAAAAGATAGTTTCTTTGACTTATTTTCGCAAATGCGCAAAAATACACGATTTTGTTATGCATTCCTATATTTTTGTAACTTGTGGCACCTGACTGTATCTATAGTTTTGTGTGTAATGTTTTTTTCATTGACTGTATATTATAGTGATTTATAAACAAGCTTTTAAATAGTTAATAGGTACTATTTTTAGATATTAATAGCGCCTGCAGATTGCAGAGGATCTATAAATAGGTGTTTTCAAGTTTCTAATAATAATTTTTTTGAAAAAATATAAGTTTTGTCACGGAGTGATTGGGGGTATAAAATAATAACTACTATTATATATCCCACCCCTTTTGGTACTCGATATCTAGGAGATGGCCGCCTCAATATAATTACCCCGGTTTGAATAAATATAAGTGGTGAAACTTATAAATGGAAATATATAGAGATATCTGAGCAGATATATTGAACAAACAAACATGAGCCCTCGTACAGATGAACAAACAATTTAATCAATTACATGAAACAACTGTGAAAATTCCTTACATTAGGAATATACTCTGCTTTTAGAAATAAAACCTTCACCGAATTACAAGAAAACGCAAATAGATTTAAATAAACTAGCCAATCTTTTACTGATAGCTTTAGTTCATGCGAGTAAAGCAATCGAAGTGAACGCCTTGTACGATTTCATAACCTGCTAGAATCCCAGTTGTTCTGCTTCCTCTGTAACTGTTCAGAACTTTGGATATCAGGATGATCCTCTACCATACATCTCATGATACTCTCAGAATATGTTTAGAAATTAGTACGAGGCAGAATTGCGTCACAGGATTAAAGTCTCACTGCACTTCCCTCTATTTTTCCTCAGCATACGTCTCAGGGTGAAGTCACATCATACGTCCCAGAAGCTATTTTCTCCCCTTTGGTGTTATCGTCAATCCAAAACAATTCGGCCGATTGCTTGGACCGCACTTTTTTTTTTTACGAAGGAATTTTTTTTTTACAAATTCCTCAGAGTTCTTCCTGGTTATTTTCCCTCTGTCCTTTTGCAGGAAAGGTTTATACTAATTCCAATTCTCAATTATACGATATAAAATATAGGTAATTTTGGGCGTGAACACACCCCCTTTAACTAACGTAACCAATCAGAATCAAATATCTCAGCCGCCCTTTTTTCAGAGGCGAAAAAGTCGGCTCAGCTTGACCTGGTAGTTTGAGTAACAGAATTTCTGCGTTTTCTCATTTCTGACAACTTTACCATGGAAATGAAGTTTACCGTGTTCCTAATAGTACGTCTGGCTAATGGATAAATAAATGCTTAATTAGAAACAAAATTCTCCCTCTAAAGGACCTTACCGAACACGGTAGTATGGCGATATGATACGCGATTGTCTCCATAAATCTAATTAATGGTTCTCAAGTCTCAACTAATGTATTCTTGTTAGATCGCCAGAAATTTGCTCCGTCACAAGTTTCCCTTTATATAGATATGACTGGTGGGTTCTTAGAATATTTATGTTATTTCCCATTGGATGCGTTCGTCAGGTGGGATCTTATATGATGTTGGGTAATTGCAAAATGGCGCGTAGTGAGTGGGAGCAAATAGCGTTTTAGAACTATTTATCTCTATATAAGTAAATAGAGCTGGGCACTCTTTCTCGTTCTTGTTTCCCGTGTTCTTGTTCTTACATCAGTCTGCTAGTGTATTATATGCTAATGTTAGATATATTTGAATGGAAACATTTGTTTACATTATTCGTTTTTTAATTACTTTGTGCTCATTGAACGAAAATATACTTCTTCTAGTGTGATTCTTTTAAAGAAGTTATGTACAATGCCATTTTGATACATCGGGATTGTTGGCAGACCAATATTCGAGGATCTGAAATTTATTCGGAACAATCAATTCTTTTGGACTTAAGTATATCTTTTTAGGATTATTTTGTATTAAATTCATAATACTCTGAGTTCCTCTTAAATGTTCATTTTATAACTTTGGTAATCAAATTAATTGTTAAGTTGTAAAGAATTGTTGTTTTGGCTTCTTTCCGTTATTTAATTTATGACCACAGATTCAAAACACTATTGACTTTATGACAGACATTCAATTCAGTTTATATGCCTCAAACACACAGGAACAGTAGCACGGCATACATGTTAACACTGGTACATTTCTAAGAAATGAAGAAAAGTCCTCTAACGTTATGTGAATCTCTCTGAATATTGTACAATGTATTAGTAGTAAGCTGTTACTAGTAATACCAAGAACAATGGGACATTATCATGATTATAATTGCTCATATAAAGATGCAGGATAAATTACAGAAGATACATAGATCATACTGCTTTCCACAAACGTGGCAGATACCATACTAATCGTCAAAGATATGTCACCGCTGTATTGCACATCTAAATCTACACTGAGCATCAATTTGATTTATAATTGCTGAGAATCTCAGATTAAACGTCGGATTTGCAAAGGCTAAAATTTCAACATTGTTAGTCTCCAACAAATATAAGGTAAGCCATCAGATCGATCAATGGTATCTTTTGCGAACATCATTAACGGACATGTGAACTGAAAATAATCAACGGATTATATTGTGAGATCCAATATCGTCGTGGCAACATCGATGTTATCGTGACACACATCAATTTATCGGTCGTCGATAATATGTAGTACACTGTTAAATAATGCCACATTTCAGTTCTTAAGAAATCCAGTTTATTGATAACCACACTGATTACTATCGGCTTTTACAAGTCTACCCTAAACTTCAATGAATGTCTCGGCGGGCAGGAAATACATTGATTTATCTTGGACTTGTAGTTCCATTTGCGCATTTTGGTTTTGCTCTCGTGCTTCAGAAGAATAGTATTGATAATAACGCACCTACTCGTCCTTGGGTACTGGTGCGTCCATATCATTTGTGGGATCAGATACACGCTTGAACATTTTATTTATATTCTCTGAGGTCTACAATGATGTGCCACCGACGTTAATGTCGGCGACGACGAAGAGACAAATCACTAGGGTTGAAACGATACATCTGTGTCTCGTATCGATACGATTGCAGCCTGCGATATGAGACATATCGATACACATATGAACTTGATGATCTTTGCATCTTTGGAGGGCATGTGGTGCCCTTTCGTGTAGACATTCTGTTCCTATTTCCAGTATGCAGACTACAGACAGACAGACATATAGTTATCATATATTTGTATGCGATTCTCATTGAAGAGAATATGTCCACAATACTTCCAAATTATATGTTGGCTGCAGAGAGTTCTATACAATGTGTCAGGTCATGTCAATTTAACTCCCTTTGTTTTGTACAACATGAATGATTTGAAAATATATTACCAATTCCGTGTCTCAGTTACACGTAGAAAGACATTATGATGTTATCTTCAAAACAGAAGAAATAATTGCAATTGTCTTCGTATAAAGCAATTTTCATCTACAATAAATCCGTGCAATGCGAATAAGGATAGATACCAACAAAATCTATCACATTTTATTTCCTTCATATTGAAAAAAAAATGCTGAAACCATAGATACTTGTATTTGTTAGTGATGAAAACTATTGATTACATCCAGTCCTATTCAACAATTTTATTTTCACTTATACAAAGTGATAAATTTGAGCAGTTTTAGATCTGCCCCGTCGCTATGCTAATTTCATTTATTATGTCAGTACCTTTATTCACTGGCTAAATATCTCTGCATAGAAAAGACAAAATTCAAATTTGTTTCCCCATACATAATTTAAGCAGAGATGACGACATTATTTTATCTTAATGGAGAACAACCCCGTTATATAAGAAAAAGGAGAGGAAGAAGAAATGGCCATAGCTTACGAACCATGCCATTATTTGTTATTGTAGACGGCGAATGTGTATTCTCAAATAGTCTTTTTCGTTTTTGCTAATAAATGTGAGTGCATATTAATGCAAATGCTGAACTAACTTAATAGACTTATTTTCATCATGAAAACAAAGATAAATATGCTATTCACTACAGAAAGTTGAAGCGTTCGAGTTGAGTTTATAAATAAAACATGTATATAATTGTCTTGATTTATTAACACCCATTGTTAAAATCCTACAACGAACTGAATACAAATTTGAGACAAAAAGCTTCTAATGATATATTAAAAGACTGTATTAACTAGTAAAAAAATGTTACATTCGGTAACCAGACTTTGAGGATAAATAAAACGAATAATACATGTAAATGTCAGAAATAGCTAGCATTTTCCAAGAAAGCATTCATTGATGATTGTTTACTTGCTGTTAAAGTTCGAAAAAGAAAACTGTGAATTTAACAAAACTAACTTCTGGTGAATTTACAGTGTAAGAGTTAACTAAATGGCTATGGTGCGATTTTTTTAAATTTAAAACTCAACAACAAATACGGACACTAGAATGAGACAGACTACTAATGAATAATACAGGTATATCATGTTTCTATGTTGAGAAAGAACGCGTATACAAGGGCATGAATGATGACATTCGAGACTATCCACATCAATACATATGTGATATCCCACAAATGAATTAAAAGAAACAAAAAATTTCCAATAATGCTGCTCGACTTATCAAATAGTCACATAAGACCGCTTTTCGGATTTCGGTTGTCACTTCTCTTCTCTTTTTTGCGGACTTCCGTCTTCGAAGCCTACCTTGCCGTATATATGTATACAAATTGTGTTCCATAAATGTACCGTAGAACAACCATGCATCATTTATGTCAATGGATGACTAATAGCAACGACAAACAGTAAATAGAAATACATGTGCATTATTACACAATACTCACAATTACTACTATACGTGAAAAATAATTAATTTCATGCCTCATTACTTTAATTTCTCTAAGTTCCGGTAATTTCATTTACATTTCTGCGCAATGCCTGTATTTAGGGAAGATCTTAAGGGAGACTACTCAAATTATTGTTTGTTAAGCCCCTTGAAAGTTCTTCATTGTTCACCAATTCAAAACTGTGTTTTCGAGAGGTTAAACCTAGACTTTGAGACGGGGAATATGAGAAACTTTGACTTATGCTATTGTTTCCAATAACTGAAAAATGATACTATTTGAAATACACCACAAAGCTTTTAATAGAGTTCCACCAGTTATATTGGGTTTTGCACTATATTTTTTGTTTGCCCTCCACCAAGGATAAGCGTTATTTGAATTGGGCAGCAGTGCTTGTTTGAGAGTTTGGAAAATGATACTGCATAATTTAACTGTCACACGTAGCAGGTTTTCGACCGCTTTTAATTTTAAAAAATGCAGTCAAATAGTTCTTACTAATTTTTACTCAAAAACTGTCCATCTTCCCCAAAAATTATGTAGTTGTCGGCAGAAGTTAAAGCATACTTTAGGCATTAATTTAAGAACAGATTTCATGAAAGTTCCAATTCGCTGGAACTCGGATGGAAGCGGCAATAAGGAGTCCCGTAGACAAAAATTACTACTCGCCACCTACGTTTCATTTGGTATCGGTGGAATTCTTTTATTAGCCATTGTAGGTCGAGAGATTAACAAGGCTCGACTCCGTTTTCATGGAATCGTTCAGGTCGATGACAACGCATGGAGAAGAGTCAAGTTATACAAGTATAAAGATGTTTGTATACCAGGCTATGTGGTGAAAATTCTCGATAATATTGAAAACTTCAAAGTGCGAGAAGATGACATCTGGGTAGTGTCATACCCAAGATCAGGTGTGTTGGAATTAGGAATTAGTGAATTTCCTTGAAGTAGTACAGAGTGAATTCCAAACATTAAATTGGTTCCAGTGAAATGTATGCTAATAATCCAATGAATGTGGTTCATTAATTTAAAATTTTTTTTTTATCTGTATTCATGTTCATAAATTATTTTAACAACATTGACTTTGTGTTACTTAAATTGTGTTTGTTTTGACTCAGAATATTAAGTTCTGGTAATTTACTGGCAGATATCACTGGTTTTATCCATTAGACTAATACAATTACATGTGCAGCTCTCTACATTTATTTCTAGCTGTTATACATGTACCAGAGCTGCCAGGTGTCCCATTTTTCCTGTATTTTGGACCTGTATGCAGGTGTGTTTTTCTTGCTAAAAATATGCTTTTTAAAACTAAAAAATAATTAAAAATTTCCCTGCAATATCTGTTTAGAATGGGCACTTGGTTCCATTCTGATAGAAATGTGTCACGTACATAGGAATAGAGTTCTAAAATATGATTGCTTCATTCAAAATTGAGGTTATCATACCTGTAAGTAACTGCTGTACTTGATTGCACAAACAATTGCTGCTATTACTGTTTCTTATCTTCATATTATCTAGCTTCAAATCATGTCAAAAAGGAAAAGTAGAACATTCAGAATTTTCTCCAGGAAAGACAAGAAAACAATTTGAAGGACAATTGTGCCATCTTGTTTAGATTTGTGAAACTTTCTGGTAAAGAAGAAACTTTACATTTTGCAAATAGTGTAATGTGATTTCTCTATTGTGCATGGAGGTACCCATGACATACAAGAGCATCAAAAAGCTAATAAACATCATCCTGCTGCTTCATCATCAACAACTTTGCCTGAACTTTTGACGTAAATAAATACTAAATAGAACCATGATGTAATTTGATCAAAATATTTCGGTTTATTAAATTTCTTTTCAAAAGAACCTTTTCCAGTTATTAGTGTTGCTGGCAAATTTTTTAAGCACACATTTTCTAGATAGTAAAATGGCAAATGATTACTCGTAGGCTAGAACAAAAACAGTTCAGTCAAAAATAAATCGCACAGAATTCAGATTGTTTGTTAAAGATGGTACATTGAAATCAATAACGATTGAAAAAATACAAGGTGTAGAAAAGGCACCTATAAACAGCCTGTGTCTAAGTGCGAGTCTTTTGTACTCGTGCACCGTCGGAAGTTGCAAGAGTGTAACACATGCATATTTGACATGAAGTATTAATTAATAATAATTAAGTTATTTTCCCACTTTACTGATGGTTGTAGATGTTGTAAAAAGTTACAAGTGCATTAAAATTATAAAAATCAGTATTTGTTCCTGAAAATCAGAATTTTTGTTGTAAGCAGTCACATATTTGGTACTTGAGAGTAGGCAGCTATGCATGTACATATTTATATTATTTATATTATACACGTATAGACAGTTTCTAGTTTTATTTTTATGCACTTAATGCAGCATTCAAATAAAAAAAATATATTATAAAAGATAAAATACACAAAATGGTCCATCTTGTTTTTATAGCTACAATAAAAAAACTATATAAACACAATGATATTCACAAGTCATTGGCATTTCATAGAAAAAGAAGTTTGCACCTGCATTTTTCACATCTAAAGGTCAATTTGGACATCAAATAATGTTCAGAGTGCAAACACAAGCCTTTTCCATTTGTGATAATTCTGAAAAATATTGAGTACTGACTAGCTTGATGCAATTCAAAATAATTGCAGTCCATGGCATCTTTTAGCTATTCTATAAGACTTGAATCCAACTGTCTACTGCTATAGCATGGTTAGCACTTCTTCCTTGTATTTCACTGTCTACATGTATGTATTGTGAAGTAGCCTATGGAAGTCGTACATGATTCACATCAATTTCTTTAGCAACGCAAGCCCAAAACATCCATTGTTATTCTCAAATATATCCATATCTTTAAATATTAATAATATGTAAAAATGTCTCATCATGGCCATAAGATAAACAATTTGACAGGTCAATCTACCAAATTCTTCCTTGCCACCCAAATGGGACAAGAAGCTTCATAATATGTTTTGTTGTTTTAGTTATTTAATGCCATTTTTCAGCACATGATAGGTTATTCATGGCGGCCAGTATTAATGGTAGAGGTAGAACCACTGTCAAGCTTTCTCACATACCCACATTGGCTGAATCGAGACTCAAACCCACACAGACAGGTGAGATGGCAGTGATCCGTAACAGAGAGTACTTTAGATGACTCTGCCACTCATGTCCCCCACAATATGTTTTAATAGTACAAATAAATAAAAAGAAATTGTATGATTCTTGGAGAATAAAAGCAGCAAGGGAAACAATTATGTTTATTGGACAGCATGTGTTCATTTGAGTTTGTCTCTTGGCAAGAGACATGATTGCCATCACCATGTGAAATTTAAAAAAAAGGCCAAGAATTACTTAAAGTTGTGATATAGCAAGAATCATAGTGACGTTTCATGAGTTGCCTCCCATAGTTTGCAATGCCAACTAACCATTAGCATGGTGCATTGTACACTGACCAAAAAGGCAATTGACTTGGAAAGGATAAAGTGGACGTTTAACATTGAAAGTATGACTGGGTACCAGGGAGTAGCCATTAGAGGTCTATTTGAGAGAAAGGTATTTCTGCAAACACGGACCGGCAATGGAAAATTTCTTATTTATCAATTCCTTCAAGTTGTGTGCTCTCCATGTCTTGATCATGTACGAACATTGTTCAAATTTGAAAAACTTAATTTTGATTGATGCAATGGCTTGTTGCTGCATCCAGTGAAATTCACAGACTCAAAGCAGAAAGATATCTGATCGATATGCCCAAATGTAGATAGGGCTATCACGTCAGAATCTTGGGTAGTGAAGATGTGCCAGAGAAGGTCTTTCTTGGGTTGGCTGGTCTGAACAAATTATGTAAATGAATTATAGGCCAAAAATATACATTTGTTGTTGGTGATGATATTACCGTATAAAAATAAAAACAAAAGGTATTGCATGCTATACTTTGTAAACACATGACATAAACTGCGGTTACTTTATTCAAACACAAAAGATTACGGATGTGACTGATGCTATTTTTGCATGGTCTCTTGAGACTGAGCCACCAATGATGAGTCTGTTGACTTCTGTTGTGAAAGCATATAAACATTAACATTCAAGGGCTCAAGTTGAATTTTGTTTTACTAGCTGCATTTTTTGTGAGTAGGAAAAATATAAACTTGCAAACAATGTTATTTCATTGTTTGCAAATTTTTATTTTTGCACTGGTCATTTTTATTGATCTGTAATGCAAGAAGCTAATTTTTATTAATTAGGATCTGATTTTTAACAGCTTTAACAATTATTTAGTCATATTGCTACAATGTCTGCTGTGTGGCAGTTTATAGTGATGTCTAGCACTGGGGCATCATGCTGCAGACATGTAGCATGATGTACCACCCAGTCACATTATCCTGACACCAGGCCAACCAGTCCTCATAGTAACTGAAGGCTGAGTGCCAAGCAAGGCAGCTGTTAGTACCATTTTTGTAAGTCTTTAAGGCAGCTGTTAGTACCATTTTTGTAAGTCTTTGTTATGGCTTAGCCGGGGATCAAACCCACTACCTCCTGCTCCTGTGGCAGATGCTCTAACCACAAGGCCACCTGAGCAGTTAATTTGTATTAATAAGAACAGCTGAATGTTTCTTCTTGGTTATAATTGAAGCCCTATTTTAAATGGGCATGAAAATGGGGTCTGTAATTGCACCTATAATATGTTAACTGTATGATGCAAATAACAAAGGAAAAAAATTTATAAAATTACAATGTCATATTCCTTAGAAGGAAATTCTTTAGAAAATCTCAACCAGCTAAATTATTTAGGAATCAGAAATTATTAGTGAGAACATTCACATTCAAGAAGTATATGCATCTAGGTAAACCATACTTTAACCTAGTCAAGACATAATGTATCATCTAGTTAAGACATAATGTATCATCTAGTTAAGACATAATGTATCATCTAGTTAAGACATAATGTATCATCTAGTTAAGACATAATGTATCATCTAGTTAAGACATAATGTATCATCTAGTTAAGACATAATGTATCATCTTTCCTACACAATGTGAACAAGAATTAGCTTTCAAAGATTTAGTTAGACCTATTGTCAGACATGATTGTACTGTTTGAGGCTCCCACACGGTAGCATTGATGGGTGAACCTGATAAAATTCAGAAGGAAGCAGTCGTTTTTATGATACATCCAATTATTACCACACCAGGAAACATGACCTCATTATTGAAATAAGTTGTCTTGAATGTCCTTAATCAGAGTAGATTGAAAATCAAACTAAATGTAACAAGTTGTTACTATGAAGAAATAGCACTGCAAACTTTTCTGATTCAGTATGACCTGATGGGAATGAAAATTAGAAATCAGGAGGAATATATCAATAGTGCGCCATGGCTGTACTCGAACACATTTTTGCAAATGTAGTTTACTTCCAAATCATCAATGATTGGAATTTGTTACCACATCTATCATTTCTTCACAACTGCTGATGTTTGTAAAACTGTGTTGATGAATTTTGGAAATTGGTAGTCAGGCTTTATTGGAAACTTTTCCTTTGGAGGTTGCAATGTACATTCACGTTGTAATGATGTTACACCTGTCTAATTAAGATCACACATGTTCAAGTTCCTTTTGGATGAGATGTTCATAAAACAAATAGACACACTATATTGAAAACAAAAATGTATTGGGGATTACCATTTTGATATTATGGGGTTAGTCAGGGTAGTTGCTGTCTTACCAAAACTGCTAGTAACCACTCCAGTAGCCTTGTGGTTAGAGTGTCCGCCGCGGAAGTGGGAGGTCGTGTGTTTGATCACTGGCAGAGTTATACCAAAGACTTACAAAAATGGTACAAACAGCTGCCTCGCTTGATGCTCAGCATTATGAGGTTAGTGTTAGGACTGGCCGGCCTGGTGTCAGGATAATGTGACTGGGTGGGACATCATGCTACATGTCTGCGGCATGATGACTCAGTGCTTAGACGTCACTATAAACTGCCTCACTGCAGACATTGTAGCAATATGACTGAAAAATTGTTAAAGCTACATTAAAAATCCTAATCAAACAAACAAACAAACCAAAACTACCGTACTTGCACTGCAATTCATCATCAGAGACAAAATGACAGATTTGACCTAAATCAAGATAATATGAGAAAAATATTTCCATATTTTTGAATAAAATATTTGGGTGCAAAGGAGTTAGCCTGCTTCCCATGAAATAGAATGGATGTCCCATAGTCCACGTGTATTATTAGTTGATATATGTATATCTGCATGTTTTGACAACTGGCTTAACATGTCAAAGTAACGGAATCAATGGGAAATAAAACTAGTTTTATGTTTTGGATTTATGCCCATGTATTTGCTGAATTTACATACTTTAAGGAGATTTACTAATTTGCTGTATATTGCTGAATATTTAGCACTTGTAAAAAATATGCAGTGAAACTTTTGTTTTCAACTTTTAACTGGCAATATCAGTTTTAATGTTCATCATTATTGCATCCCTAGGAGTACTCAGTCAGACTAGCAAAATTACGCTTGTTTATTTTGCTGGATTTGTTATGCTTCATTGAGTTTATTTATCTGCTGTGTATGGCTGGAAGATTAGTACTCGCAAAAAGAAGCAAGAGCTAAAATCAATTTTGTGTGTAAGTTTGTGAGCATTAAGATCAATTTTGTAAGTTTGTGAGCATTAAGATCAATTTTGTAAGTTTGTGAGCATTAAGATCAATTTTGTAAGTTTGTGAGCATTAAGATCAATTTTGTAAATTTGTGAGCATTAAGATCAATTTTGTAACTTTGTGAGCAAAATATCAATTTTGTACATTTGTGAGCATTAAGATCAATTATATAAGTTTTTGATCAATAAGATCAATTTTGTAAGTTTGTGAGCAAAAGATCAATTTTATAAGTTTGTGAACAATAAGTTTAATCCTGCACTTTTACCTCAGAATTTTAATGGTAGCAAAATTGAGTTGCAATGCTAAATTTACAAATACTTTGTTCTCACTAATATTGTATGATGTGCAGTAGGCAATTTCCAGAAGCTCACATCTGATTTAATGAGAATTTGTCAGTACACTCATCTTCAAGAATCAGTAATGTCTGCTTGTATTGTTCCTTTTTCTTTCTCTTTTTTATGTTCATTTTACATCCATCCATTAGATTAATGAATTTATGCAATTACCATGAATAAAAGCATTCTCTTTTAATTCATGTTTTTGTTTTAGGTACAACCTGGACACAGGAGATCGTATACCTTATTAAATCTGGTCTGAACTTTGAGGCAGCAAATTCACAAATCATAGATGATCGGTTTCCATTCCTGGAGTTCATGTACCCAGGGATACAGAATGTTGGGAGCATGTCTTCCCCAAGATTAATAAAGACACATCTTCCACTGGGACTGCTACCCAAAGAAATTCATGAGAAGAAACCAAAGGTATTCAGAAATGTTTCCACAAAGGATAAATATACAATTAAGCATAAATATAACATTTCCAGTGCTCAGAAGTCTAGTTGCCTGATAACCTGGCCCCTGTAATATACGAATGAGCTCCTTCTAAATTCATATATTTATTTTGAAGACTTTTGAAAAACTAGTAAATTATTAATATTTACCTCCATGTTTCTTACACCTGTGAATCTTGTCTACTTGTACTTCTGTCAAGTGATGTAAGGAATTCACTTCACTCCACATACATTTGAGTCTTGGGCTTGGCCAATGTAAGTATGCGAGAAAGCTTGCCAGTAGCTTCTCTGTGTCAGTGATTCTTGCCTGCTTTCCTTGGCTCTTCGTCCATCAGATAAATTGGCTGCCATGTGTATCCTATTGTATGCTAAAAAAATGACATGAAAACCCCAAAGCAATAATAATAAAGCTGTAAACTTAATGTACAAAGTGTAGTATGTGACCTATAAATGAGGAGCAGATTGCCTGGGTACCAATAATTAGTGGTCACCTGCCTTTAGCATACTTTAGATTTTACTTGAGGTACAGCAAATGACTGTTTTCAATATTTATGTGCATTACAAAAATCAGCCAATACTGGTCTGGTGAGTACCAGAACTGTTCAAGCAATCATTGCAATATCTGCAGTGATGCTGCTTAGGAAAAAGGGAATAAGACTAACATAAATGCACAACAAGCTGTTAATCGATTACTTTATTGTTGTAATCTGGAAAATTTAGGCCAAATATGCGCATATATATATATATATATATATATATATATATATATATATATATATATATATATATATATATATATATATATATATATATATATATAATGGTCTGTGAAGAGTGTGATGTTGGACTTTCAGAAAAATTAGTTTGTTGGTAAATGATGGGATATTGTTCTAAATAACTAAAATTAATCTGGGAATTTATCAGTGTTGTCAAATAACTAGAATTAATCTAAATATAAAAAGAGAAAAACTATTTTTAAATATGGACCTGAAAAATAGGAAAATTAGCAGGATTGGTTAATTCCTTTATGGTTTGCCAAACATTCTTGTTCAGTTGCTAAATAATTTGGCATATGCATTTTTTCAAGGATTTTTAGACAAGATGTTAGAAATATTTTACGTCTATGAACATCAAAAATTAAAATCATGGATGATAATTCCAATGCCCATATAGCCAGGGCAACAAAGAGTCAATTATATTTAATTTTTTTTACACATTTATATGTACACTTCTTGCTGGAATACTTCGTCGAAATAGGATTTTTTGCCAACTTGTTATATATAGTTTTTGAGGTACCTGATAAGTGACTTTTAAAAAAAATGCAAAGTCTAAATTGAAGGAAAAAAACAGTTTGTTGTTTTAATTTGTTTAATCTCTCTGCAGATTATCTATTTGTGCCGAAATCCTAAGGATATTGTTGTCTCATACTACTACTTCACTCGCATGATGAAGCCCGTAACCAGATTCCAGGGCAGCTTTGATGACTTCTTCAAGCTTTTTATGCAAGACAAAGGTAAGAAACATATTTTGCAGAAGTTGAGAGGAAAAAAATTAATCTTCCCTTTCTATCTCCAGTATGGTTTAGGTTCTTTTGTGAAGTAAATTTCATACAAAATTTGCACGAGACAAATTATTGCAGGGAATGGTCTAAGGGAGATAACTTCAACAAATATTGCCTATTAGCTTAACACAGATTCATCATATGTTCAGAATGAATTATGGCATTAAATATTTTTCAATAAGCGTAATTTAGAATTTTAGTTTTTCTCTTAAATTAAATATGTAATTTGGAAAAGATTTCTTTTTTTTTTTTTAAATTGTATTGTTGAGAACTTGTTTTAATGTGTAATGAATATATCAAAAGACTTCACAGTAATGTTTTGATTGTTTCAAGGAAAACAGACAATTTTAATATCGAACTACAATTTTATTTCAACGGATTTTGATGATTAGCTAAGTATCATGTATACAGTTGTTAAAATAATTGCCAATTCTAATTCTTAATTTCATAACAAATATTTTAGAGGGATGCAACAAAGTTTACAAATGAAGCAGGTGTGAATAATTGGTGTTTGTTTTGCAATAGGGGATATAGGACAGTAAGTTAAGGGTCTTGTAAGGATAGGGTTGTCAGATGACACAACATAGGTTCAGCATGTTTTATAGAACAGTAAGTTTGAGGTCTTCTAAGGCTGGGATTATATACAAGTGACATTTTTCTGACATAGTGATATTATAGGAAGTGAAAAGTGTTCGTTAAGTTTGCAATAGAGAGCCAATGTGTCTCTACCGTTTTGTAAGTTAGTTTCATCCTATATTTGTATTATCTGATTTGGCCATGGTTTTGACAAATTTGTTATATACATGTACATGTATTTTAGAGTTGAATGAGGAATAATGAAGTCAACATAATTTTGAATGTCATAATTTCTATTTAAATGGAATGTTTTTTTTATCAGCTTTGCAAAATATCATATATATTCAGAGCAGGTGTGGCAGATGAAATAAACTGTATTATTACATAATTCTTATGTATGACATAACATGGTATTAGGTATTCCAAACTGCCTAAGTTCAGCTGACTAGACATGGAAAACCACTGGCTTTTGCTACTTTTCTTTTTCTTACTGTGAACTTTTATTTTGTCTAATCAATAAAATATTTACATGACATTAAAATGTGTTCTTTCTTCTTTTGAATGATATTGTTTGTTTTTATCTGTGTTAATTCTGACCGTTTTAACGAAGTTTTTAAAAACATGTGTTTAAGCACAAAAAAAATCCAGTGGTTAGAATTTTATCGGTCGGGAAAAAACGGTGACCTTTTTTAATCGGATGGTGCTACGTGCCTATCAAAGCTATTTCCACATATTATATACCGACGAATAGAGAATTGAAAGCCGGTTTTACTAGTGCAAATATCATAAATCTAAAACTATATTTTCAACCAATTTTCTTAAGATAAAGTGATAACAAAATGTTTAATGCAGTTTTTGTGGACTTTCCGTTAATGTTTTCATTAAAAAAAAACATTGGAAATAAAATATTGTTCATTTTTCTCTATAATTTGAAAGAGTCAAAAATATTGTGCAAATAGGCGCGTAGTCCCATGTGTCTAAAAATAGCATACGATTCTGCGCATCTTGGCTTCTGCTATTGTGCAAATGGCATCCAATATGACCTACTCATCACGAATGGTGGGTGCGAATCCATTTGATATGGGAGCCACAGTCATTCCATTGAATGATTTAAAGATGCTTGTCAGTAAGTATTATTCACGATAAATTTAATTTTAGTTATATCTGCTTATTTTTCTTCAAATTTATCCAACAGTTACATCTAGAAATAGATGTAAATTAAGATATTTACAATCGGTGACCTAGATTTTCACATGGCCTTCTTTGACTTCTTTTTTATTTAATTTTTGTCTATAATTACTTGTCTAAGCCAGATATTTTGGTCAACCAATATGATTATATTGCTTTATCGTTGATTCAGTTTATAGCTTAGCTGTTTGTTTCATATAGTATATGTATTTTCAAAGTTACTGACACTTCCGGTTTGATACGGTGTTTTTGTTTACATTGACAACTTCTTCATGGCACTGACCGGCCTTCTTGTTTTTAGTCCCCGATCTTGATGAACGTGCATGTAAAGAAATATTTCCATACGAAACTTGCTAGATCTACGTATCTAGAAAAACTAGAATGAGTATCTGATATACTATCTTTATCATGGACTCTTGAGTATAGATCGGGTTCTTGCATCACTTCGAAAGTTCAAGATGTCTTAGAATTTATTATTTATATAAATTTATATATGGAATCTCCAAAACCTTGATCCGAATGTTTAAGTCTGAATTGTTTTAATTTATTGTTAAATAATCATGTGTTATCATATTAAAATACTTATAAAAGTCAGGTACTACCCAATATTTTTCATTTAATTAAAACATTTTAATGGTTATCTATCACATTGGGCATTGCAGTACCCTTAATTGAATGACATTTTAAAGTTTATTTCAGTTTTGGTTCAAAATAATTAGAATAATTTGCAAACAAAATGCTAGTACTTGGCTTTTAAAAGTAGATTAATATTTTCCATTGCTATTTTCTTTCCAACTGAATCATAATTTTTTTTTTTTTTAAATTCTTTAGCTGATGAAAATGCTTTCGGTGATCTTGACTTTGACAACGGAAAAAGGCGCCATTGCTCTCTCCATCACCGTTCTACTGTTCAAAATGTTGAAACAGAACAGTACCATCAGCTGGCTTAACACCAAAAATGCAGATGATGCCTCAGAAGTCATGTTAAAAGCCAAAGAGAAAGCTCAGGTCTACAGACAACACCATAAGAAACAAGGAAAGATTGTCATGCTGAAAGTTCGAGAAAAAACGATTGAAAATGAAAGAACTAAAAAGGAGAAAGAATTGAATGAGGCAAAGAAAAAAACGGACATTGTTGTAGAGATATCCAAAAATGGAATTATGATGAAATGAAGGCTAAATGCATTTAAATTTTGCTAACTTTTTTGCATATGTTGAAATGATGGCTAAATTTTGTCTTTTCATTGAAGTATAGGGCTGATATGTGGGCAGTTATGTCTATTTTATTTCTGTATAATTCTTTATATCTTTTTTAATTTTACTTCTTCTGTGATGCATGTAGTTTATTTGGATTGTGCTTAAAAATACACAAATTTTGATATATAATTTGTCCATGTAGCTTTAAAATTGTAAAAGTTGTGAACATTTTTAAAACATGTATCCGTCCAGTTGGGCCCAAAAGTGGCCCGCGGCCAAAACGTCATGTTTATCCAAATTTGTAATGTTATAATTTTTTAACCGTTGAAATTATGGCCTTGAAAAAAATTGAGTATAATCTGTAGATATATCTTGGCCTTTAAATATCAGTAGCTGCTATGAATCTTCAAAAATACTGTTATTGTGTGCCATGAAATGTGACCTTCCAGAGCATTTGCTTCAGCAATTGAGAATGGAGGACGCGTTTTTTTGCAAAATTGAAGCTGTGCGGCTTGCTCATTTTGTACTTTACATACTATAATTTCTATTTATACATGTTACTGGGGGTAGTAATTGTGATTTATATTGTTTCTTTGTATGTAGGTGAAACACTAGTTTGATTATCTTATCACAAAATAGGTTGTCGGCCATGATTTTATACAGATGTGGAAAAATCTAAGTCCAAATTTACATTTTGTTTTGTAATTTCTCACCTAATTGACCAAAACAAATAAATTTGGTATCATTGTTTTCAGAAAAACAAGCTCTATCTCTGTATATGTCTTGTTTTTGTCTGTTAGTTATTTTTAAAAATGCCTTGGAATACCTAATGATATGGGATAATTCATCATATTTCAATGTTGAGATGTCTCTTGAATTTTATTTACATCACATTTTTAATTGCATCTTGTGGATGAAATGGCTTTTCCACTTTTTAGAATAAAGTTAAATTTCAAAATATTGCACTAAATTATGTAATAAAACAAATATAGTTTGTGAATTAGTAAGTTGATCTTACTATTTTTCACCTGAACATCAGTCAGTACGAGTGTTATGAAACATCATAGCAACAGGAACAAAGGGGAATAACTGTATATGATTTCATCATTAGCTGACGATAATTTGAATTTCATTGCAGTTCCCTACAGTCCCTGGTGGAAACATGTCTTAGAATTCTGGCAGAAGAAAGATGAGGAAAATGTCCTGTTTCTAAAATATGAAGATCTGAAGAAGGTAACCTTTTAGATGCAATTAAAAATAGTCTTTAAAATAAGATTGTTGCTGCATGTTCAATGCCATTTTTCAACACACCATAAGCTAAAAATGGCAGCAAGCATAACTGGTGGAGAATGAATCTGGTAAAATTCTAGTAAGAACCAATAACCTATGTGAAGCTATTGGCTAGCTTTCTCACATACCCAAAACTAAGACTGCAGTGTTTAATGAGTTTATTTCATTGCCTGGAAATATTTTCAGAATTTGTAACCGCTCCGGTGGCCTAGTGGTTAGAGCGTCCGCCCCGGAAGCGGGAGGTCGTCGGTTCGATCCCCGGCTGAGTCATACCAAAGACTTACAAATATGGTACAAACAGCTGCCTCGCTTGACGCTCAGCATTAAGAGGTTAGTATTAGGACTGGTCGGCCTGGTGTCAGGATAATGTGACTAGGTGAGACATCATGCTACATGTCTGCGGCATGATGTCTCAGTGCTAGACATCACTATAAACTGCCTCACTGCAGACATCATAGCAATATGACTGAAAAATTGTTAAAGCTACGTTAAAAATCCTAATCAAACAAACAAACAATCAGAATTTGTTAACATGTTGACATAAATGCATGTGGCAAATATGGAGGCAGGAACTACATTTAACTGTTAAATTATACATGCCAATGTTTCTGCACTAGAGGATAGTGTAGTAGCATTTCTAAGCATGGCCTTCAGGCATTTGAGTTTGTACACATGAGGTTTAAAAATGACTTGAGTGAGCCATACCAACTAGCAGCATCTCAGTTTTGATGCTTAACACCAGTACTGACTGTTTTGAATTAAAACAAGCCATTCATGTAAGCCATTTACGCATAGTTAATCCTTTTGGATGTTACCATGCCTTTTCTGTAGCTCTAGGAATGAATTATCATGACCATGACCGTTATGACCCATGGAGCAGACCAAGTATAGCTTGATTAGGAAAATAAAGTCAGCCCTTATTTCCATGTTGCCCCACAGTAAAAAAAACAGTCAACAAAATTGCAGAATTTGTCTGCTCAAATCATTGAACCGGGGAATTATAATTCCCTATTTTTTTTTAGAGTCAATTACCAGTGTGTTTTGCAATCTTGCTGGTATAAGACCCATTCTGATGCATTCTTCACATGTCTCCCATTGTTGAACAAGAACTACAATGAAGTTAGTCTGATTTCACACGACTTTGAACCTTGTTTAGAATTTAGTGGCCACATCTTTATTGTTGGACTTGGCATCTCTGGCAATTTTTAGGCTTTTTAGGCTTGCAGACAAACAGATCCTCAGAACCTCTCCAAGTGGTTTGCCCTTGCTGCTCAGTGGCAAGATAAAGGCAACTCAAGAACTTCCCTCCATCTTTTGCATAGCAAGCATCACCTTATACATCACTTCTGATTCACCTTAAAATTATGTAATGACTGGAGACATGGGGACACCAGAACTTACAGCTCTGAAAGTAGCTGCATTCCCATTTCCATGCATGGAGACAAACTGCTATCAGTTTCAGAGGGAGTTATAATTGAAGGGATAGGATTCAAAGTTTCTCTTTGCCTTGCATCACCCCCCCCCACACACACACACACACACACTGTTGACTAGTGTCCGTGATTGCTTACAGACAACTAGGTGCCCAATTCTTGTTTTTCTTGTTCGTTTTTGTTTCTGAAAACCATCAGATTGTTTGTGCAGCAGTGATCTTGTCCCACTGGTACAACCAAGGATGGATCACAAGATTAGTACCTCTCAAACAACAGTCACAACCAGAAGTGACCTGCAGTTGGGGGAGCAGTCTGATACAGGGCTTCACTACTTTCAGGTGCCAATGGGTTCCAGATGACATAAATCTCCACATCAGTTTCTTGCAGATGAAGATATCATTAGAGCCTTTCAGTTTTGGAGTGACTGCATTGTGCATTCTAGTCATGGAATTTTTATGTTGGTCCACACATCACAACACTGCCATCCAGATCAGACATATTCCAGCAGACTCAATGTCTTGGTTGATTTTCTGCCAAGGAAGGGACAAGTTCTTCATACGGAATTATTGCTTGATCAGTCTTTCATCAGACTTAGTTTATTTTCTGCCAAGGAAGGGACAAGTTCTTCATACGGAATAATTTCTTGATCAGTCTTTCATCAGACTTGCCTGCTTTCAATGTGTCTGATGGTCCATCTCTTTGCAACTTGGTCAGATCACAAACCGCTCTCCTTCATTTCCCCAGTACTTGATACGGAGGCTTGGTCCGTCAACACTCTTTTTATCAGTTAAGTGGGTCTGTAGAACCTTTCCTACCTCCCAATAATCTTAGTTCCAAAGATTATACATAACTTGAGGGACCAGAAGGGCTAATGATTTTGATTGTCCTTTCCACTGAGACAAATTCTGAGCCATTGATCCTCTCAATCTAAATCTACCAAAGAAGATTTTTTCAAACAGCCTTGGACACACATGTTCCATCTTTGCCTGGACTATCTTTTCTTTCAAGCTATTCTCTTGTATGCAGAGCCTTGCAGCAGAAATAATTTAACCCCTCATACATGGAAAAAACTTGCACAAGCTAGATGGCTGTCTGAAGGCTTATGAAGGGAAGTTCCTCTGTCTCACAAGTTGCTGACATTTTTCTTTGGCAGCATAAGAACAAAAAAATTGGTTTGAATTACTATCAAGGTAAACTGTACCACAATATCGGACATGTTCCATCATCGTGACCAAGAGGATCTTGGTCATAACCTCTCAGGCTTGTTGATTAATCAGACTTGCCTAGGTCTTACACTGTTTCCCAAGTAGAATCGTTCCAGGTTGGCTGCATTCAGACCAATTTGTGCTTTTGGTCAGAACCTCACAGAAAGCTCCTTTCATGTAAAACTTGAACACCTCTTTTCTCCTTTCTTGAATAGATGAAATTAGAGCCTTATGAGAAGTAAAGTCCCACTTGATTTTTTTTCTCCATAGGGTGTAGTTGGGCCTCCTTGATTAAAAAATAAACTTTGTGAAAATTTCAAAGAGGAGAACTTGATAAGCAGAGAAATATATCCTCATTTTGTAATATGTTAAGTTAATTGTCCTAATGCTTTAGAGAGCATTTAAATATGCGAGAACTTGGACATCATGTGATCACATTTATGAAAATCACAATAGCAAAGTTTGAGCCTTGGTCAAAAAAAGGCGTAAAAGGTGTTATGGAAATGAAGTTGAGTGAGCTATATCATAATAGCTGTCAGCTGATCTGTAAGTCTAAAGTTTAGAGTGAATAGTTGACTTTCTAAACATTTCAATTAAACTCTAATGTTTTGACAAATGTAAACTTGGGTATATGTTTAGAAATTTTGTTACAGTTTTACATTAGTCTATCCCTTATTGCCATATATATGTCAGGGATTACTACAAGTTTTCAAAAATAAGATACATTATCTTGCTAATTATGCAAAACCATCAGGAGACATTGATTCTTTCCAGGTAATGTGTTGTCCATGTAATTTAAAGCACAACGATTTGTGTAATTTGGACACTATTGGTCTATATGATTGATAAGTGTAGCTATTTCAGGTTACTTACTTGTTATAACAGTTTCCTTGGGACCATAAAGTATACCTTTTTATAGTGAGGCTGTCTTACACTTGTTATAATAAGGAACTCAGCAGTGCTGTATGATTTATGGGACATCATTTAAATAACACTATAATCAAATGTTAAAGAAAATTCCCATATACAAAATTACACTCACAGGACTCATCTCGAGGTTATGGTTTAAAGTGTGGTAAATAATTTTATTAAAGTATATTTTTAATAATTAAGGTATATTTTTAATAACAAATGATCTAAAGTGCTTGAAAATATATTCAGATAGTAGTCTTCATTTACATGGATGATTTGAACTTAAATTTACATTTCAGCAGTTCATATTCTGTTGTTTTTTGTTGATTTGGGTCTAATGACATTTTGCAGTGTAAAATAGGCTATGCATGATAGCCATTATAACTGGTGTAGGAAGAACACAAGAAAATTCTAGTAGAACTACCAACCCATGGGAAGCTACTGGCAGGCTTTCTTACATATCCACACTGGCCAAGCATGAAACAACAACCTATGTGGACAAAGGTGAGTTGGCAGTGGTTGGTAAAGGTGAGGACTTTGGACCACTCAGCTATCAATGGCCCATTTTACAATTGTCACTGGATAAATGTTGAACCACTTATAAATGAAATTTCACTTTTCAGTATTCTTTTCAAATATGCCCCAGATTCTAGTTCAGATATTTGAAGTCTGAACCCAAACTTTAGGATGTACCTATGATATTCAGAAAAACTCGTATCTTCTTGTTGCAGGATTTAGAAGGTTCTATTCGCCAGATTGCAGAATTTTTGGACAAACCTTTGTCTAATTTGGATGTAAAGAAGATAGCTTACCACTGTCAGTTTGAAAACATGAAGAAAAATGATAGTACCAATTTCTCCTGGGGCACAAAACTTGGGATACTGGACCTGACAGAATCACAGTTCATGAGAAAAGGTATGAGTGAACATTTTTTCTGTTGTGTAACTGTTAACTTAAAATGTGTTAGTTAATCGATTCCTTTACTGATATATTGACATTAACCTAGGTTTTGTGTTTCAACAGATCCATTTCCAAATTATTTTCACTTTGACCTAGTTTAATGTGATATATGCTATATTAATCTCAGTCTTTCTTTAGTTTTTATTGACAGAACAGCTGACAGCATAAAACATACCATGTGTGTCTTTGCTAGTTTTTTTTCTTTTAATTTTTGTATTTATCTCCAAGACAGTCAACTTTCATTATCTGGAAATCTATCAAGGTTTTCTTTACTTGAGCCAGTCGCTTCAGTACAATGCATTATTGATTTTGAGTTGCTTTAAAAAAGTATTCTTTAACTGGGGATGGTTGCCTCCACCTCTTCATAACTTTCAGAGTCTTTTTTTAAATTTTTTTATATGAGGTGCCATACCCTTGATTGAAAGAACAGTGATATACAGTGGAGACAAGATATAAGTAATCTTAGTATTATCTTTTCTTAGACATAACGTACACCCATATTAGATCTAATAAATCACAGACATGACAAACACCCATTTTAGATCTAATAAATCACAGACAGGACAAACACCAATTTTAGATCTAATAAATCACAGACAGGATAAACATCCATTTTAGATCTGATAAAACACAGACATAACAAACATCCATTTTAGATCTAATAAATCAGACATGACAAACATCCATATTAGATCTAAAAAAAAACACAGACATGACAAACATCCATTTTAAATCTGATAAAACACAGACATGACAAACACCCATTTTAGATCTAAGAAATATAGACTTGACAAACACCAATTTTGGATCTAATAATACACGGACATAACAAACACCCATTTTAGATCTATTAAAACAAAAGCAGGCATTTTCTTCCATGTTTGACATATTTTAACATTTACCTTTAAGTTTTTAACATGTGACACTTTGTCATGATTAATGTGTTTGATCACAGACATTCACTGGGCCCGCAAAGCTGAGTGGTCTAAAGTACTGGTGTTACACCTTACAACAACAACAAAAACAACACAGCCATTCAGTGAAAGATCTTAAAATAATAGATAACTACATATATGAGTATAGCAGTTTCTTTAAATAGTTTACCACATAATGCAAGAATAATATTAGATTCATATTTCGGGACAAATTTGGTGAAAGATTAAGTTTAGAGAGTGTCAAATTGTATGTTTTCTATAATGTAGCCAAGGTGACAGTGTTAGTTACCTTATACAATGACTTAGAAGTAGGGCCTAACTGCAAACAGCATAGGCATATATCAGCCAGCATGTTATCAGTCCATTGTAATGTTGAATAACAATACTTGATTAACAACTGGTATGACAAAGAGGATTACCAAATCTGAATGCATGCATTGAGTCGAGAATTCAATTCTGAAATTTTCCTGTTTTATTTAAAGGTGAAGTAGGAGACTGGAGATCACATTTCAATCAGGACACCAATGAGCAAATCAACAAGATGATCTCCTTCAGGTTCCACAACTCTGGACTCCACTTTGACTATGACATTAAAAGCCCAGTCCTGCACAGCTCTCCTTCAGAAGTACAGACACTGTTGTGATCGTATGATTAGTACTGTCATTTAGCACCTTGCATTTCCGTAATTGAGAATTAAATACTCTTGCTCGAAAATTTAGATCAAATCCATTTAGATCAGTTCTTTTTGTATCATGAAAGAAAACACTTTTTGAATTGTGCTTGGAATTTTGTTAGTTGAATGATCTAAAGATGTTAAATTTACGAATTCTTATGCTTAGACTTTGAGTATTAATATCCTAGACTGATGCCGTGCTGCAACGTTTGCTTACACGATATAGTGGTGCCAAATTGGGACTGATCAACGGCTTTGTCTCTGGATAGTATTTTTGGCAGTAACCTAAGTGCTCAAACTGCTCACAATGGTACAAATACAGTTTGAAGGAAATCATTTTGACATGTAGACATTCATATGTTCCCAGTCTCATTTTATACTTAAAGATGCTCAGGTTTTCTTTAATTAAATTAACTTTTGGTTTTAAAAATGTTTGTGGAGTTTGCATAATGTTGCATATCATGAAACAGTTTAAATGTATAGTTTTGATACATTATTTTTATACTTTAATGCAACCCCCCACTCCCCAGCAAATTTCTGTTTTATAGATGTGTATCATCAACCAGTTTTATTTTATGACAAGAGTTCTGACCTCACTTTAGGTTTACTTACAACGGGAGACCAGTCTGTCAGCATCCAATCAGATTTTGTGAAAACTAAACTCCTGCAATTTTGGATTTATTTCATTTAAGCCAAACCAGTTTTAAACCCAAACTTTCTATAATTAGATTTATATTGGAAATCATGCTGTTGTGGTTTTTGTGTGCATGATTCTAGTTTATTTAGCATATAATAAATTATTCATAAAATATTTTTTTATTTAGCATATAATAAATTATTCATAAAATATTTTTCTGTGTTAACTGATATCTTTCAGATTATCAACAAAGTCACTTTGATGAGGATTGCTTTATTTAGTTCAACATTTGCCTAATGTCTGCAAATTGTCTCTATCTTTGCAAGCAAGAGAGAGAAACATGTAAGTTTTGCACCAGAGGCACATGTGAAAGTATGGCAGAACTGGCTTTAAGACAATTCAGAAAAGTTGGCAAAATTTCAGATGGATTTTCAGAGTTGGTCTAGTTTTGATCTAACATCAAATAAAAATGCTACAGAAGACTAATTATGTTAGCCCAACATGGGGCTGACACAGAGGACTAGTTATGTTAGCCCAACATGGGGCTGACACAGAAGACTAATTATGTTAGCCCAACATGGGGCTGACACAGTACAATAGTCTCTACTTTTGCCAACATGGGATACATATGAAATTGTGGCAAAACTGATTTTTGAAAACTGAGAAACTGAGTTGACAAAATCACAGGTGAATTATCTACGTGTTCTTTTTCTTCCAGTGTTACAGGTGATGTATGGTATCGGTTTATGCATACAAGGTTGATAGTGTGACTATAATTTGCAAGTTAGTGTGATGGTCAAGGGGCCACACATATACTTGTACTATGACTAGTTGAACAACTATCCCCAATTATGGGTATGGGAAAAGTAACCTGACTGTAATTGTCATACAAAAATAGCACAGTGAGTATTTAAAAGTTGTTAAATTTTGCACCAAATTGAAAGTCATATATTCCTCTTATCAGTTACGCAAATAAACGTGCATGTTGGTGAGAGATTAGTTTTAATTTTACATGTAACAATTATTGAGATCAGATTGGATTTCCAAAAGAGAAAGCCTGTGCTGTCAATTCACAGCAGATTATAATTGCCGAAAAAAAGATTTCCGAAAGTCTCATGTAAAGTGCTCTCCATTATGGATCATTGCCATCTCACCTGTCTGTGTGGGTTCAAGTCTCAGATTCGGCCAGTGTTGATATGTGAGAAAGCTTGCCAGTAGCTTCTCGTGGGTTGGTGATTATTTCCGGGATTGTCCCGGGTTCATCCTCTACCATTAATACTGGCCGCCATATATAGCATATCATGTGCTGAAAAATTGCGTTAAACCTTACAACAACATTTCTTTGACTTTATCATTTTTTTGCACAGGACTGTTACTGCAGTTGTTGAAATTGTACAGTTATCTTTTTTATTTATCAATAAGAGACAAAAATCACAACCATGCAGTTAAGTGTCCCACAGTGCTAGGATGCACCTAGCTTGATCCTACATAATTATTTTGGCTAAGGTAACTACTAGACTGGTTCCCTGCCATATTATAATTATTTTGGCTAAGGTAACTACTAGACTGGTTCCCTGCCATATTATAATTATTTTGGCTAAGGTAACTACTAGACTGGTTCCCTGCCATATTATAATTATTTTGGCTAAGGTAACTACTAGACTGGTTCTCTGCCATACTTTTACATAAAGTGGTACAAGCATTTGTCAACCTTGATCTTTCCTAAAACAAAATGGCTATGGACACTGTATCTAATGTAAATAGAATGATTATTTAGGAATTTCTTTGTTCTGGTATAAAACAAGTTTATTAGAGAATATTTATGAAAATGATATGTGAAACTTAAGATCTGATGTTGCATGATTTTGTTTTGACTGATTTACTGAGGTAATGCATTAAAAAAGGCATGCAACTCTGAAACAACTGTACAAATGGGTCTTCATGATGAAAAAGTGTTGGTTCTATTATATTTATTTACTAACACTAGCTTGTTCATGTTTTGAATGTGGTACTTTTCAACTATTCTTTATTGTAGCACATAATGGTTTACTTTACAGTAATTTTCATTTGTTTTTTGCACCCATCACCATCCCTATCCAAACTACACACAGTGAACATAGATGTTGATTTTATTTTACAAAGGAACATCATAATTTTACAATTATGTTAAAATGTTTAAAAAAATAGATTAAGGGGGAAAATAAGGGATTCTTTGCATTGTTTTATGTATATGGATACAGTAGATTATTTTCCAAAGTTGCCTCAGTATTGTTCATCTAAACAAGATCCAAATGAAAAAGTATTGCCTTTTTCAGGTTAAACTGTGCCATGTTATGAAATATATATATATATATATATATATATATATGTGTGTGTGTGTGTGTGTGTGTGAACAAAATTATACTGTCGACGAAGTCCAATAAACAATAAACTGAAAAAGAAATTTTAAAACAAAGTTGCCTTTCAAGGCAAAAGCAAAATTATCTCTCATTTTTATTTCCTTCATTAAGTGTCAATCCATGATAATAATGCTTTCAATTAGATAAAGTATGTCAGTGACCAATTTTACATTATCATGTGTTGCTGATCTTGATGATACCTCTCATCGAGTTTCATTGATCTGAAACAAATAATTTGAGCAGTGCAAGTTATCAAATGTAATTTGTTCAAATTTTTGTGATGTTGATTTCAAGATTTCATATCTAAACAGAGTTTTCATCTGCAAATTTAAACTAACAAAAACTTTAAATAATCCCAAATTAGGAACAGTGGGTCCAAGTGATTTAGTTGTCTTTATAGACAGCTCAAACTCTAAGCAGGCATTTGGCTTATTTAATGAAGCATTGCTAACACCAGACTACATAAAAACATATGGTACCTGAAATGTAGACCCTGGTGATGGTGCAGTTCTATTCCCTGTGAATGGGGCAGTATATTACAATCAAAAAGCACTCTGTTCAAACTTTACACAGTTGCAGGGGCACAAGAATTCACTGCAAATGTCAGGCTTGGAAACGGCTTTTATTCATTGGGAATTGGGATCATTTGACAATGAATTCTCACTCAATTCAAACATTGTAAAAGTCACTAGGGTATGAAAATTAATGTAAAAGCTTAAGTGTTTATAAAGACTGAACTCTTGAACAATTAAGCATACCCAAGGCCTATGAACTCTGGTTGTTGTCATTTTCTTAGGGTATAGGAAAATTGTATTTTTGTTATGGATACAATGTACATTTACAAAGTGACTAAGTCTACAAGCAAGCTAGATGCAGAAACATTTATATATGCGAAGCAAAGATTTTTAAATGAACCACACCCAAACTTGATGTCTTGGAATGCATTCATCTGGCAGAACATTCATTGCATAGTTTGTGAAATTGAAGGAATTTGCTTTTGAAAGACAGAACAGATCTCTGCCCTCCCCACCATGGTAGTTACTCTGTTTTACTGGTACTTGATACATATAAAGGAAAATCTATCAAGGTGAAGAGGTACATAACATTGCAATCAACCTTGACTTTAGAAAAATCATTTGATGGTTTCATGACCAATGTTTGCATTGAGTATATGCAACTGCTTTTCTTTTCACAATGGGATTGCATTTTTCATTCTATTCTTTTCACAATGGGAATGCCTTTTTCATTTTATTCTTTTCACAATGGGAATGCCTTTTTCATTCTATTCTTGCATATGATAAATAGTATTGCTATGTGCCTGGTGAAGGTAAGAGAGGAATGTTAGTAGAGGGCATTCAAAACATAATTTTAGTGGTCAAAGGGAAGATTTTTGACTAGAAGTAAAGAATGAAATTCTTAAAATAATAAAATCTAATGAAGTCATCTACATATGGATTTAAAAATTTACTGTACCTCGTCTGCATCAAGTAGTTTTTTCTTAACTGAGATAAGTTTTGGGGTTTGAAAACAGTCAGATTCAACATGTTATTAAATGTGTGCAGATAGGAACAATTCTTGTAATGGCCTGAAAACATTTAGATCACCTATGTTTTATTTCATGTGAAACTATGTTCTTTTTAAACAACAAAAAAAATCCCATATTTTCATGTACATGTACATTTTCTCAATGTCAGTGTGAGAAAGGAGTTATGTCCCTTCAGTTAGAATTGCTTTTTACAAATTTGTAACACATTTCTTACAATGGGGAGCTAGTAGTGGAGATGACAAATTATATGTTTATTAAACTGTTTGGACAGGGGAATCCACTGATATCCACTGGCCCAAGAAAAAAGAAAGACAAAAACATGAAAGTAACATGATTTGACCATAGTTAGCAATGAAATTGTACTTAGAACACATTATTTGGAACTCTTAAATATGGATATGGAACCAGATATTTTGTTTTAAATATGGACTGGAGATTGGCGGGAGGATTGTTTAGATTTGCTGTTTGCTAAAATATGTGGAAATTTAGCACCATACAGTGAAGAAACTAATGACAGATCTTTAGCTCCTAACGACGTTGCTGTACGTTTGCACAAGCTGATCATGTCATGCGTATATAGTATGACAGGACTACTTTTATTGAATACAGTTGGGATTGACAGGAATGAATACAAAACAGGTTTCTTTTCAGTAGAATGTAATGTCCACTCACAAACACTAAATCAGAACCATTCTACTTAAATTCAATTGGGCAATGGAATTTCGAAATCTGATAACTGAATGTAAATTTCATTTGCAGGACAGTTACACGCCTGACCCTCAATCTCAGGCTGCTTTTTCTATCCAAAAAGGCACTCATCCATATTATTTGGTTCATTTTATTCATTATATAGTTTTTATTCGTCAAGTCAACATTCGCGTTGCTACGTTGCACCAAACTGAAGTTACTACCCTGAAACGTAAAACTTCGGCAAATTTTGCCTGCCCTGACAAAGTTAATCTCATCTGTATATAATATGCAAGATATCGTCTATTGTCAGAACGTATCATAGAAGTAATTTGAGGACCTTTTGTAACTTGGTATAATTTTTAGCTTTGTGTCAGTCACGTCTGGACACACGAAGCGATATCATATAAAATGGCGCCTACTTTGTATGAAATTATGCAGTCTTAATAATGCACGATTTGAAAAATGAAGAGTCTCAATTTAGTTTGTTTTGTGACTTTATGAATAAACTTGCACACGAAACGTCTGTCATAGTATCAAAACAAACCTTATTGGACTAGTTCTCTTTCCTGTATATTCAAATTTCAGAATGGTCAAATTTCTTTCTTGCCCTACTGACTTATTGGGTGAATGTTTTGCTTCTTGGATCTACTTTTTAATAATGCGCTGAGATGGAACGACCTACCCTTTCTCAACTTCTGATCATTGGCGTGGCTTTCAAAACTGCAACTAGCTATCCAGGTTGTCTTGGAATGAGAGCAAATTTGGGCCTCTTGCCAGAGTTAGTGTTGTTTCACATCCCTTCTAGCACTTAATTCCAATTTCTCTCGTGTTTTCTATCCACATTCCAGTCTTTTCTCTCCAACTGACAACGAACAGTACAAAAATAGTTGGTGTTGTTTCTTTTTTTTTACTAGCATATCCGCACGCAGAATTTGCTCTGGATGAAGCATTCTTTAAAGGTCATCCAAACTGAATGAGCATTTGATGGAATGTAGCTAAAGGATCTGACAAAAAAGGCCAAACAAAAAAGGCAAGGCCAAACAAATAGAACAACGCATTAACATCTTGCAATATAGGAAAAAGGAAGATATTTAATTCTTTTCTTCCTGATATACCGTACAGAGAAACCAAACGGTCAGATCAAGAAATACTGACCCATACACATCAAAACTGCTAGATTCCATCCATGTTTTCAACCTTAAACAGTCAGTTAACCAACCCATGCATAAACATGGTCACATTTTAGACTGGATTGATAAATAGAAGAATTCCAGCTGCAAAGAGCTCTTCGAGATTACTAATAAACTAATGTCAATGAACAAAATGTACACCACTTCCAACTACCTCGTCTTCAGTAGACCTTCCTGACCTGTTTGCAAATTGCTTCCGTGACAAACCATTTTAATAAGCTTGACAGCACAATTTCAATTGACTCGTCGTCACCCTACAGTTGCGATACATCATTTGAACCTGTCTCTATGGGTTTAGACAATCGTGAGTGCACCAAACTCTTGTGAACTTGATCCAATTCCAACATCACTGCTGTTGAGTGCTTAGATCCAATATTGCCTTCACTAACTGATGTTACCTTTCTCTCTCTCTTCCGGGGAATTCCAATCATTTCTCAAAACTGCCATTGTAAGGCCTTTGCTGAAGAAACCAGCACTCTACCATAACGATTTAAAGAACTACCATCCAGTTTCTATTATCCCGCTCATATAAAAAAAAAATCTTAGAAAAAGTTGTTCTAACCCAACTTGTATCTCATTTGAATTCAAACAACCTTTTTAACAATGTACAGTCTGCATATTGCCCATGCCACAGTACTGAAACTACTCTTTTTAAAAGTAATTAATGACATTCTCTGCTTTGGATAGCAGAAAGATTACAGTCTTCACCCACCTTGATTTGTATGCATCATTTGACACAATAGACCACACTATATTACTTGACCGTCTCCAGCAAGCCTTTCTACAATTGGTTTACAGCTGCAATAAATAGTTCTATTCAAATGACGTGTGTGTGTGATTATGATCTTTACCGTAGCTTTAACAATATTTCAGTCATATCGCTACGATGTCTAAAATGAGGCAGTTTTTAGTGATGTCTAGCCGTAGACATGTTGCATGATGCCCCACCCAGTCACATTATCCTGACACCAGGCCGAACAGTCCTAACACTAACCTCTTAATGCTGAGCGCCAAGTGAGGCAGCTGTTAGTACCATTTTTGTAAGTCTTTTCTACGATTCGGCCGAGAATTGAACCCACGATCTTTCGCTCCCGCGGCGGACGCTGTAACCACTAGGCCACCGGAGTAGTTGATAAAATGACAACAAATTCCAAAAGAAGTATTGAATTTTCCACACGTTGTCTATTCGACAACAGTCGATATGTAGTGCATATAACAAATATGGGTTATAATATTATTCTGTTACCATAGCATGTATGACATAGTTGTATTTACTTTTAAGCCTGGGCCGGATGTAGGGCGTTTGTGGGTCCGGATTTCCAGAACCTACTCCCGACATTCAAAAAACCAACATTATTTTAGAATGTCGAATTCTCGGTTTTCGTCATTAGTCTTAATCGATTCCACGTCATCAAACTTCTGACTCTTTTTTTTTTTTTATTTTATGGAAAATTATGCGCTCGACGAAAATGTGTTACGCTTGCGTTGTTCGTTCTCAATGCACGTTCTCTTGTCCTTCTATTGAGCAATTTTAATCGACATTATTCTTACAAAAGGACTGTACTTGTACATTGGAATATGATTTTTTTTTCTGAATTTATATTTATTACTGGAACTGTCACTTAACGTTTTATAACCGATGGTTCTGGTCGAGGTTCACTATCCATTAGATAGGCATGGATCAGGTATGTTTCCAATACATAAGTGCCACAGTAACACTTCATTTCTGAGACATGTTGAATATGAAGAATATCATTCTTCGAGGGCGGCTTGATTGATATCCAGGAGATCCGGGAGCTTGTTTCTGGTATTTGTTCCATACATTTTGACAGGTAGATAGCAGGGACTTCGGGGAGGGGAAGGGGAGAACATGTGAATTTGCATTAGCTGTAGCCTATATACGGAAATTAACAAGCCCGTGTCAAGTTTTGCCCACCCCCTTAAACAAACTTGAAATGACATCCCTGGTAGATATAATGATAAATATTGGATATTTTCGATTATTTTTTTTTTATTAAAGTAGAAATAGGGAAATATTTCACGAGTGAAGAGAAAACATTTTGTAACTTCGCGAGACGCGAAGAAACGAGTGGCAATGATAAATGTTTCCCCAACACTCGTGAATATTTCTGTATATCTACTTTAATAAAATGTTACTTTTCTTTTTCTTTCATATACTTTTAAAGGCAATAGCTGTCGAGGTGCACGTTTTGTCTATTATGTGCCAATGTCTGATTTACAGCTGCATTACCACACTAAGACGTTTTTGTTAAAACATTTTATACCATGATTAATACTATTATGATTGGGTACCACATTAAGACGTATTTGTTAAAACATTTAATATTAGGATTACTACAGTTGGGATTGGGTACCACATTAAGACGCTTTTTGTTAAAACATCTCATTCCAGGATTAATATTGTTGGTATTGGGTACCACATTAAGACGCTTTTTGTTACAGCATTTCATACCAGGATTAATACTGTTGGGATTGGGTACCACATGAAGACGTTTTTGTTAAAACATTTTGTAACGGGTGTGTCAGTATCAAGGGTTATTAGTACAATATTGCACAAGTCCCTGGTCAAGAGGTATTGCGCAACTTGGAAGAACAATACTCAGAACCGCCTCCCGCTAATACTCGCTTATCTAAGGAATGACCTCTACGGTGTAATTTGCCCGGTCAGAATGGATATGGTAATCTGAGATGATATCTTGAACAAGACAACACACGAGCCCCCGTAAAGATAAATTAAGGATTTAATTAAAATACAATCAAGAGAAGTAAATTACAAGTTTCTTTCCTTCTGACTATTCTTCGTTCAGAAGCTCTTCAAAACCGAAGCTTTAAAATAATGGATACATTAATTAAAAATTCAAAACACTAATGAAATGAATGAATTTAGCCGTTAATGGCTGATAGTAAACTTCATCACGAAATCGAGTGTTCATTAACATCGGACTGCTTGGGAAATTTACAATGACCTTGTTCGTCGACTGGTTTTTCCTTCTGCGTGCGTCACGACTTTAACTTGCACTTTTTGGTTGAACGTGGGATTTCCACAACTCTGACTTCTGGCTTCTTTTCCCTCCTTTGCTTGACTTCTTTTCCCTCCTTTTCTTGACTTCTCGCTAATTCTCACTCTTTCCAAACAAAGTATTTTCCTTGTGTTTTTGGCGTCTTACAATCGTTCCAAATTCAGTTTTCCGGAACCACAATTTTAACGAACGTCTTTCTTGCAAAGAACATTCGGAGTCCTGGTAATTACTTCTACCTTCGGTTCTCTCTTGCAGAGAAGTTTTTAGACTGCTAGAATTCATGTGGTTCGGAGTATATATTCCCTTCAATATTGGGATCGACCCAACCCTCTGATTCCATATTTGACCGATAGAAATAAATGCTATTCCTACAGACATTTGGAAACCGTCTATCAAGATGCCAAAAAATTCCACCTGGGTCGAAATATCACCCTACCATTTGTTTTAAATCACTTTGACAGCTTTGCGTGAGAAATCCCCTCTTTTAAGCGTGTCAAACTCCCAGTCCGTTTTCACTATAAATATTCTAATAGCATGACCGAGTTAAGCCAACATTCTTTAGTCCAAACTCTACTCCAAGACGGTTAATTGTCGGCTAGACTAAGAATTAATTAATGAATTTCACTGACGAAAAATCTGGCACTTGACACCTTTTATACCAGGATTAATATTGTTGGGATTGGGTAACTAGAACCACAACACAGAGGCTGCTAAACATTTTTAAACAAAAAGATTGTGATGATGGTTAGTTTAATTGTAATGATTTATTTCGTTTATTTCTGCATTTAAAATTTACATTTTTGCGGCCTTGGCAATACTATTTAACTTGATAGCAGACACTGTATCCAATTTACAGTTTGAAGTCAGTACAAATTAATCCCTAATGTATCCATCGTTTTAAAAACGAATGGTATGACAGCCATACTTGTATTACTGTATGGGATCACGAGGCTATTTCTCTGCAAAATGTACAGTTTGCTGTAGCCTGTTACAAATACTGTATGGGTGACACAACTATGAATGGCAATTCGTGTCATTGGCCGTCTATTTTATTTTTTAGCGCGTATAAAAACATTCGCGTATGTCTGCAATTTAACGCACTAGTTTGTGTAACTAGCTTGCTAAAAGTTAAATAGCGTGCTGTTTACTCATTTAGAATATACACTAGCGCGCTAATTTGTACTTTTAAATAGTCGTAGAATATCGCAAGAGATTGAATGACAACTATAAAACTTATTACTTCTCGATGTGTGTGTGATTATGATTTTTAAAGTAGCTTTAACAACTGTTCAGTGATATCGCTACGATGTCTGCAGTGAGGCAGTTTATAGTAATGTCTAGCACTGGGGCATCATGCCGCAGACATGTAGCATGATGACCCACCCTGACACCATGTCGACCAGTCCTAACACTAACCACTTAATGCTGAGCGCAAAGCGAGGCAGCTGTTATTACCATATTTTAAAGTTTTTGGTATGACTCGGCCGGGGATCAAACCTACGATCTCCCGCTTCCGCGGCGGACGCTTTAACCACTAGGCCATCGGAGCAATTGTTTCGCTGTATGGAGTTCGTTTTGGGGCATTTTTTTTATGAGGTCTTATTCATTATATAAATGTACAGTTGACGCATTTTTTTGTTTTCATCTTTATGTGTGTGTGTGTGTGTGTGGAGAGAGAGAGAGAGAGAGAGAGAGAGAGAGAGAGAGAGAGAATACATGTTTCAATACATGCACCAGAGCAGACATAATCTCCCACTGATATATTTCAGTATCTCACTTTGAAATAAATAATAAAAACATCAGTCTTATCCATCCATCCCTCTGTCTGTCTGCTGACTTACATGTATGCGCTTGCGCACATACGTACATAGTAATGCAGGTGTGCATACGTACGAACTTTCATTCATACATATATAGACATATAAGTGGTAAATAGGCTAGTGAGTATAGATGCCTACATAGGTAGACAGCTGTTTTACAGCGTGGCATTATCTTTCCTCAGTTACCAATCTTGAGTGGTATCACATATCAACAAGGTGGTATATACGAATCTTTAATTCCAGTTTTGTTGACTTTGCATTATTAAATTGAATACTTTTGACGATAAGAATCACATATTACTGTGTGCGAAATAAAGTCGCTATAGCTACTAATGCAGCAGACATGCAGGAGATTAACATGACTATTGATCGTTTTAAAGAGATATCAATTACCCACATTACTCTCACTCTCACTCTCACTCTCTCTCTCTCTCTCTCTCTCTCATACTCTTGCCGAAAGAATTTCACATTTCTGTTTAATTTTCTAATTACAGTGGAGTTAATCCTCTTGCTTCACTTTTATTCCTATCCACACTCCTTCCATTCCCCGGTGACTAACTCTCACCTATACCACCTTCCAGCAGATGGAAACCGCTGTATCTTATTTAATAATGGCACGCACCAATGGTACTAATAGCTTGGCGAATATATTATCCATTCAACTGAATAAACGCAAAATGAAATAAGAAAAAACGAAGGTGCAGGTCATGTTTTAAAATACTCTGCTTATTCAGTGAATGACAGAAACGAGGAACACCTGAGAGGCCACTAGGGGGTAAAGAAATTGCCGGATTGTTTGTTCAGATCTCAACATTACTCAGTACTAACAACTGTTTGTGTAACCATAGATTTAGATACGCAAACAACTGGAAACTTGATGGACACGATTAATCAGTCTTAATGACTGACCTATTTAGACATACGTGCTGTAATTAAGGTATTCGTGCCAGTGAAGGAATCTATTTGTTCAGCAACATAGAACAAATACTAGCTTTATATACTGTTGATATAAACATTAAAAAAATCGAAGACGGAGATAGTGTTACTTTTTTTGTCAGAGAAGTATGAAAAACAACTGACATGGTCCTTCAAAAGACTCTCTCTCTCTCTCTCTCTCTCTCTCTCAAAAGGCCGGTATAGTATTAATTTTCACAGGTGATGATCTTAGCAGTTTTCACAGTCATCGCAGAGTCGGTTCTCCCCCACCTAACATTTAGCGTAAGATAATCTAGAAACAGTTAAGTGGTTCAAATGGTTCGCTCACAGACCCCCTCCCCGATATTTCTGACTTCACAACCAATATCAGTTTTACGGTCAAGAAATGTCCAATTACATCATGCGTTTTCGTTATTTCAAGTTATTTCTTAAATATTTCATGTAGTTATGTGAGAAAGATTGTCAGTAGCTTCTCGTGGGTCGGTGGTTCTTTCCAAGGGTTTTCCCGGTTTCTTCCTCCACCAATAATACTGGCCGCCATGTATAGCCTATCGTGTGCTGAAAAATGGCGTTAAACCCTACAACAATAACAACCAATACCGACTAGTGGAAAGCAATGTAGAGTCAAACTAAACACAATTTTGATTTTTCATGCAGTGTAACTTTTATCCATATCGGACGTTTATTGACTTCTTTTTCGACACTCGAAATGATCTAATTACAAAGAGAAGGTCTTGAGTATAAGGGAATATGATTTTTACTGAATAGTTGTTTAAATTATTTATTAGCGTTGTCATTTTGCGTGATTTCTGCGTTTAAACAACCGAAAGATCTCATCCATTGTGCATTTAGAATTAATTTCATGAGTAATTCAAATGGAAATTCAGAGTGTTGTAATACAGTTGCCACTAAGAGGCTATTTGCTCCAAATCAGAATTATCTAAGTTCTAAAAAGAACATCTCACTCCTCTTTTCATTTCGCTTTTAAGGTTGACACTCTTTTTTTTTAGAATTGTTGTTACTCTTCTTTTACAGAGAGAGAGAGAGAGAGAGAGAGAGAGAGAGAGAGAGAGAGAGAGAGACATCCCACATGATTTACTGTATTATAGTGAACTCTCAACGGTCGCTAGCTTCTGATCAATACTGAAGGCAATAATAGCGTGACTTTTGAAAAAAAAAGATTGCAAAAAACGTTTAAAAATAATTTATATATTACTGCGGACAAAGGAATATATAGTCAAATGAATATTTGAAGTTGTGGTGTGGTGTGAGGTTATTGCTAGACTCAGTCAGTAGAACATAATACTAGCCATATCAACCGCAAAAAGCCATTTGAGACTTTGTAGCATTAAACGAGTCAGTCAACGCAGGCAGACAAAGCCTTCAAAGACAATTGTATTGACAAGGCAAATTCATGCCCAGATTTACGTGTTGAAAACAAGCTCTCTTCAAACATGTAAACTTTTTGTCAGCACTAACCATTGAGTGCATGTAAATGTTTGCTGCTCGTTTCAAGTCCTGATTACTCGGATATTACTCTTGTCGAAGGACGGTTCTTGGCAGCGACATTGTCTAGGCTCACTCAAAATCTATCAATAGTTCATTCTTCCCTTTCCTTTCACAGGGATTATTTACCGTGGAAAATGCAAGCCAATTGTCAAAATAATTCAGTTGTCTTTACCTTTATTTACAAACAATATGAAGTAGACAAAGGGGGTCTCGGTTGAATTCAACTGTTGTAACTATTTAGAATGTTGACCCAGTTTCTGTGTTGGCAACAGTAACCATGCATCAGTTTTGAGAGTTAAAACAATTACTTAAGTTATTTAATAAGAAAAACATAACGTCATTTCCAGATTTTTTTTCTTCACGTTAAGGTATGCGTTTATGGAGTACTTTCTCAACGTACGATTTGTTAATGGCTACGGCAATACAATGCGGACATTTCAAAGGGCATTGAATGTTTACCACAACGAAATTTGACATGAAAACCTTTTAGTCGCGTGAAATGAACTTTGAGTAACATACACTTCACTAAGTTAAATTTCACGCTAATCATTACTTATTTCACTTTTTCACTTCAAGTAAACAGGCATAGATTTACAACCGATAAAAAAAATATTTGTGAAAGAATGGCAATTTAATAATAATAATAATAATAATAATAATAATAATAATAATGAGGACTTTGTATAGCGCCTAATCTTTCGAGGCTTTAAGCGCTTTACACCATCAATAATGATATGACTACACTACAGAACAACAAATGACAAAAACAATGAAATTGGAAAACATAAAAAAAAACATGCTGAAAACATATAAGATACAAAACATGATTAGGTCGCTTAGTTTGTCCCTGCAGTTGAAACAGGTGAGTCTTAATAGCACTCTTAAAAGGGACCACTGTGTCTTTGTGTCTGATTTCAATGGGCAATTTGTTCCACGTCGCCGGGCCCTGGTGTGCAAACGAACGTTGTCCATATGACTTTTTCTTCACCTTGGGAACAATGAGTATACGATTATCAGAAGAAGAGCGTAATGATCTAGCTGGTGTGTACACATGGGTGAGGCTGGATAGGTATGTTGGACTGGAGTCTGTCATTGAAACATAGCACAGAGAACAAATGTTGTGTTTGATTCTGTATCGAATTGATAGCCAGTGTAGGGTACAGAGCAGTGGTGATTGTGCTCTGATCGAGGTACTCTAAAGATGATCCGTGCAGCTGTGTTTTGAACTTTTTGAAGTTTCTGGAGTAAATATTGTGACGAACCAGACATAATTGAGTTACAATAATCCAGTCTTGAAAGTACTAATGAATACACAAGTGTTTTTAGTGGCATCAACTGAAAGATATTTACGAATGGAACTGATGCGTCTCAATTCAAGATATGCAGCCTTGCATATGTTGGTGCAATGTGAGAGTAGTGTCTAGAGTAGCGCCTAGGTTCCATACTGACTCTGAGAATTTAATGTTGGTGTTGCTGATATTTATTGTCCGAGGTAAAGGATGTGAATGAGAAAGTCTTTGTGTTAACGAGTCATTGCTTCAGTAACAACATTCTTAATTGCATCAACTTTCGCACTAAAACAACTTTGTCTGTTTGTATATGTATTGAAATTTGAACATTCACCAACTCGATATGTTTGTATATGTATAAAATTTGAACCTTCATCAACTTGGTCTCTTTGCATTTGTATCAAATATGAAATATCAACAACTTGGTCAGCTTGCATTTATATTAAATATAACCCTTAAACTACTTGTTATCTTTGTATCAACATTGGTCCTTAAACGAGGTGTTATCTTTGTATTTGTGTCAAATCTGATCCTTAAACAACGTGTTCTCATTGTATTTGTGTCAAATTTGATCCTTGAACAACGTGTTCTGATTGTATTTGTTTGAAAATTGATTATTCAACCACTTGACTGCTTGGTTTCATTGTATTTGTGTCACATTTGATCCTTAAACAACATGGTCTCGTTGAATGGTATCAAAGTTGATCCTGCAACAACGTGGTTTAACTGTATTTGTGTTAAAGATTTATATACTTGTAAAGTGAAATGTCGCACCCCCATATGTATGTATGTATGTATGTATGTATGTATGTATATATATATATATATATATATATATATATATATATATATATATATATATATATATATATATATATATATATATATATATTGTTTGAAATATCTTTTTATAGCTGTACAATTTTCGATAGCTATATTGCATTTTGTCTTGTTGCGTTATTTCCATAGCAAAATTGGTGTGTGTGTGTGTGTGTGTGTGTGTGTGTGTAGGATCTCATCAATAAGTGGATATTAACAATATCAATGTGTTTACCATTTCTATTGTTTGAAATGTCATAGTCAACGTTGATTTATGTCTAATTTATGTGCTTTGTTACACCCGAAGAGATGAGAGTACCTTGAAATTCCATGGTAGTATCGTCATCCCCATTGAAAATAACATCTAAAATAAGCCGGCCACAATAAATGACAATTTAGAAACACGGAGAAATCAATATTTTATTAGTTTTAAACCTGACAAGGGATTGATTTAAAATGTGTGCACAGATATTCGTCACAGGAGCACGTCTCTCCACACATTAGGTGCATTCCAGTCTATCGACCTTCGTTCATATATCATTCACAAACTGTCATCTTTGCAAACCACATGCGTCAGAATTAGTAACCTCCATGATAGCAGATGTGATGTTAGTTATAGAATTAAAATCAATTACCTAAAGAGAAAATTTGAAGGAAAAAAAAGCTCCAACAACGCAAGTTAATTGTACAAAACACCTTGTAACCTATCATTTGCTGAATTTTTTTTTATTAAACCCATAACAACAACAAGAACAACAACAATTGTAAAAACAAAGCAACTTGAATTAACTTATACGAATTTAGCGTTCAAAGCAACCATAATGACTTGTGGAAAAATAAAAAAAAATTGCTTGTGGAGAAACATAAAGATTGTCAAAACCCTGGAGTCAAATGAACTACATGTTAACAGTTCCTATCCATTACCAATATCATTGCAATTTTCACTATTTTTTAAAATATATTTTATTAAGTTGATGTTTATAATAAATTACCATTAATAAGTCTCATATTTATGTTTTGCTTTAAAATATTTGCTACTTTGTAAGCGTAATCAATGCGTTGAGTGTCATGGATACGAAAGTGTCTTTATAAAACATTTTGGTATTTGCGTCGTACTAGTGTCCAACCGTTCATTATCAATTACAACATGTATGTCTGACCACGAGTTCACATTTTTAAATGTTCAGACCACAACCATTCAGAAGCCCTTCATGAAAATTCGGCTATTAAAATGTGTTGATTTTTATTTGGGCATCAGGCTAGTAGACTTTGGAAGCGTCGCACTGCCTCAGAGCAAAGTTTAGCGCTTTGAAATAAATAGCTACATTAGCATTGAATCAATAGCAAACATTGGCATTGAATCAATAGCTACATTGGCATTGAATCAATAGCTACATTGGCATTGAATCAATAGCTACATTGGCAATTATGAAATGGCTCAGTACATCTACTTGAACTCTGGATTTTGTAAGATCTAATTCATACATATCATAATCGTAAATACATTGAGCGATACTGCCTTCAATTGCGTCATCAGGCGCTTTAGGAAAAGATGGCGATGACGTCACAACTTTACATACGTCAGCTATATAATCTGGTCACTCGTTAGAAAATGTATTATGAACAAATATGTTGGATTACATTTTTGAATGTTACTTCGTTCCTCAACAGCCGTTAGAAATGTCTTCACAGTAAATATTACTAAATATTTCTTCGAGACTTCTTTTAAATTGACGAGTCATCTTTCTCTTGCGGTCTGGCTCATGCAGTGCCACCTCGTATAATAAATTGACAGTTAGCCTGTTCCTTTTATGGGTCAATGGTAGAAACCGTCCATGTCAGTATAATCGTGTTCCATTTTTACATAGACCCAAAAGTTCAACATGTCTGCCTCAACTTTGCATACGTATATTTAAGCTTGTGGTAAGTCTGACACAATTTTGCGAAGAACAGTAAAAGAAAAGCCACTCATTTATGTGGAGCATTTAGGAAATACAAATTTGAGTAATGAATGTCTCATTCTGGTATGCATTCATTCGTAGTAAACTCCCCAGCAGATACTTACGGCATACAAACTCTTGTTTTCATACACGGCAGTGGAAAACGCATCGTTGTGTTCATCCCAAATAAATCTACTTGCTATCTGAAGTCCTTGGTCACCGTTTTGCACAATAGTTACCTGCACCATTAACTTATAGCGCTGAAAATTCAGTTCTTTCACTTTGGTTTTGATAGTGTCGGACAGCAGTCGGCTAAGGCGAGAGCACAGCTCTCGTTCATATTCCACCTCCGCTAGTGTCTCTTTGAGTACATCATGCATGACCATTTCGACCTTCTTTGACTTGAATCTTTTGTCATCGTTTGGTGCTAGTTGGTAAGTATTTTCATATCGTTTAGGATGAAGATGGGAAGATTCCGACGCATCTGATTTGGCATCAGGATATTTGTCTTTCGAAAGGTTAGAAGTCTCTTTCGTGCGTACAGTGATTCCCCTGTGGCTTTTGATTCGCTTTGAGAAAGAATGTGTTCTTGTCTCCATCCTGGTTGCTGTAACGTACCTCCAGTCTGAAAAAGCATAGTGAAACATCTGACACGGTCTGTAATGAAGAAATATTACGATATCGCAAATGAATTTTATAAATGCCTCTGTTTGGCTTTTATGCGATCAAAGAAAAGCCACAAAATTGTCATCTCGAGAGAAAACGCTGAAAATCAGGTGACATTATCATTGATTCCTGATGATCAGTTTGAAAATAAATAAATCGCAGTTTGTAACAGCATCTATTACATTCCTATCGAATCTCAAATATTCCGTTCAACAGAAAGAAAAGTTCTAAAGTCTGGTATGGATTCTCACAGCATGGTGGGGGGTGGGGGTGGCAAAGTGTACAATGTATACTGCCTGAGACCTCTATGTATCATAAAATCAAGAATGTGTGTCGGTGACATGGTACACAGAGACCTATATGTATCATAAAATCAAGAATGTGTGTCGGTGACATGGTACACTGTTTAAGACCTGTATGTATTATAAAATCAAGAATGTATGTCGGTGACATGGCACACTGTTTAAGACCTGTATGTATCATAAAATCAAGAATGTGTTTCGGTGACATGGTACACTGTTTAAGACCTGCATGTATCATACAATCAAGAATGTGTGTCGATGACATGGTACATTAAGACTTAAATGTTTCATACAATCAAGAATGTGTGTCGGTGACATGATACATTAAGACTTAAAAGTATCATACAATCAAGAATGTGTGTCGGTGACATGGTACATTAAGACTTAAATGTATCATACAATCAAGAATGTGTGTCGATGACATGATACATTAAGACTTAAAAGTATCATACAATCAAGAATGTGTGTCGGTGACATGATACATTAAGACTTAAAAGTATCATACAATCAAGAATGTGTGTCGGTGACATGGTACATTAAGACTTAAATGTATCATACAATCAAGAATGTGTGTCGGTGACATGATACATTAAGACTTAAATGTATCATACAATCAAGAATGTGTGTCGGTGACAATGTACACTGCCAGAGACCTAAAAGTATCTTACAATCAAGAATGTGTGTTGGTGACATGGTACACTGCCAGAGACCTCTATGTATCTTACAATCAAGAATGTATGACATATTACACTGCCTGAGCTCAACCTCTGTGTATCTTCTATTGGCATTTTTAGCACAATGGCACGCTTGTTAAAATCATGGTTCGCTAAAAAAAAGACAACACTTGAAGATTATATTATAATCAAAGTGACAACTTTTACTTTCCATTCTACAGTATCATGGCTGTCGTGATCTAAAAACAGAAGGCATATTTTGTTTAAAAAAAAATCATTATACTTTGCAAGTGGAGCTTTTCGAAACTTTTAATTGTATGAACGTAAATTGTCCAGTGTTGAATAAATAAGAAGCCGCTAATTGGTCAAAGGACAATTACAAATCAAGTATTACGGTTAAAAATGGCTGCTCTGTTTTTATGTAAGTTTGTACGTTATTTTCTTTTAAATTGTATGTTTATGAAAAATAAAATTGTTGGTCTCCAGGAAAGGACAAGGCAGGTTGAAGACTTTGAGACTCGGTCCTGAATTTACTAAACATGTTTGAAAACGGATTCATCTAAGTGAACTGTATTTTGTAGACGGTATGTATGTATGTATGTATGTATGTATGTATGTATGTATGTATGTATGTATGTATGTATGTATGCGTGCGTGTGTGTGTGTGTGTGTGTGTGTGTGTGTGTGTGTTTGATTGATTATGATTTGTAACATAGCTTTAACAATGTTTCAGTCATATCGCTACGATGTCTGCAGTGAGGCAGTTTATAGTGATGTCAGGCAGTGGGACATAATGCCGCAGGCATGATGCATGATGTCCCACCCAGTCGCATTATCCTGACACCAGGTCGACCAGTCCTAACACTAATCTCTTAATGCTGAGCGTATAGCGAAGCAGCTGTTAGTACCATATTTTAAAGTCTTTGGTATGACTCGGGCGGGGATCGAACCCACGACCTCCTGCGTCCGCGGCGGACGTTCTAACCACTAAGTCACCGGAGCGGTTTATGTATGTATCTGAATAGATAAGACCGCTTTTCTTGTCAGTACAATTTCCATTAAATGTGACGATGATTGTTACGGACAAAACTATTCCATCTGAAACCCTGAAGACGCCTTTATTAATTCTCAAGAATGGGACAGAAGCATTTTTCTTCCTCCAATCTGGACGTCTGCGTTGCCCATAAGGAATATAGTTTTGTACAAAGATGCCGTCTTATTCATATCTTGTATTTGTCGCAGTGGCTAATTATATTTTTAATGTACAGCGGTATGTTGCTGACATAACTGCTCAATCTAAGTAAAGCCTGAACACTTGACCGACTTTGTTATACCCTGTTCTATGTTTTATACAGTTTCCCTGTCTATTTAATATTTTGCTATAAACTTTATTTCAGCAAGTACAGGTCTACATCCTGAATCAATTAAGATTTTGATGACATTTATTTATAATTGCATTGGTTTGACTTTCGAATTAATTAATTAAATTCGCCCCACACCCCACAAATCAGTATGTCTGAAAATATTAATACTTATTTGTGTTGTGTTAATTATATTCGTCATAAGTAACACTGAGGCGAAAAACAAGTTGAAGCATTGTTCATAATTTTTGTCATGAATTTTGTTAGTTTTCTATTTTAAAAGCTAACTCAAATTGTTGTAAGGAAATGGGAGGAATAAGTTCGGTAAAGAAAGAAAATATAGCCATAGTAACTCTAACACTGTCAATGTATATTGTTCAGTACAGTCTGACAGTAGACAAAGATTGAAAAGTCCACATTAAGATTCAACAGTTGAGCCGTTTCACTTACCTGTAAATGTCCGGATTCGTTTGATAAGGAGATGTATTTCCTGCGTTAGATATAGTCAACAATATAACCAGCTTTGAATAATAATAACGAAAACTGTCACGACCTGGAATGCTGTCTTGCCGCTTTGAAAGAAAACATGTTGTCGCACAAACAGGCACGAAAAAGTGAGAGTGATTTATTTACGGGGAAGGACGTCTTATTCTATTATGGCACGTGTATTGTTCAACGATCGTCTTGATAGGCTTTGTTTTACCAATACCGGTATGTCACTGGTAACCTGGTAACTACGAAGGATAACAACCACGTAAAAAAAATAGTCCGTTTGAGGATTATATTTAAACAAGAGTGGGAATTATTTTACTTCTATGTATTGTACCATACAGTGTCTACATACTAATACCGTTAAGCTGGAATCCATCATAAAATACTAATTGAGCACACAGGTGATAAGTTACTATTATTTTTGCATCAATCTTCTGTACTCGAAAGTCAGATATATAAGGTCGTATTTTTAAATTTGATATGCAGTATTAATCCAAAAGTTAGAATACTTCAGGAAGGATATAACTGAATTAAAAAATAGCGAGTATTGTATCTTTTTTTCTTATTGAGAGTTTTCATCATACAAAAACTTTAATGAAATTCCAATGAAAATTGGATTAGATGAGCTCATTTTGGCTACCGGGGGTTGTCCATAACGATTGATTGGTGATACTCTCCAAGTGTATCGGCACTAAAAAAGATACAGTTGTGTATTCTGCTTGCGTAATCTGGTGTTCTTGTGCCGTAAAACACCCAATCAAATTAATGTAGGGAGAATTTCTAAACACGTTGTGTTGTTTTTTTAATCGGAAAATAATAATTATTATTTCTGTCATTTTGTTCCCTTGATAAATATCCAGCGATACAATCTAAGTTAAGATACCCCCTACCTACCCTCACCCTCTCTCTCTCTCTCTCTCTCTCTCTCTCTCTCTCTCTCTCTCTCTCTCTCTCTGTGAAAGTTATGCTTATGACATGGGTAACGTCTAAAATGGAGCCAATTTAAACTCAACCTCTCCCTCTCCCCCGCGCAAGAAAGTTAAATTGCACAAGACAGATCGCTTGTATTTACCACCACGCCACTGCGTTATGGACCACTTTGAATTCAAAATTGATAGTAATTGGACCCAATTATAATGACCTTTTCAGCCAAGCTTGTCCCATACAAGGCATGGTTTCGATTAATGAGATAAACACGGACCACATACGACACTACATTGACGTGCACTGTTTATTTAAGGAGACCTGAATAATTACTAAGCTGTAAAATATGTTAACGTTTGTGAAGAATTGATTAATCTAATAGCCACTCAATGTATTCCATTTTTCATGTTTGAACAGTGTTGATTTGCCATCATTTCTATTGAAGGCTAAGAATAGCGTAGGGCTGAATACGCTGAGCGAAAGTTTAATAAATATAGATTCTTCGTAATTTATCATGCATACAGATTTTAAATGTGGTCAGTATATACAATAAATTTAATTATACCGGGTACAAAATAGAAAATTACCTCTTTGGAAAGCTATTAATCAAGTTATCCATGAAGTTCTTTTTATTTATGATAAGGTCTCAAGAGAAATAGTTAAATTATTGATTTGTCCGGTTTTGGGAGTTAATTATAATTAGCGTACCCAACAAGAACCAGCAAGGTGTACAGATTGACTGCAAGAAGCTGTTGTCAGGGTTACCGTGATACAGGGACAATCTGCTGAAGAACAAGACAAAACTACGGCGTTGATGAAATGTCATCTGATACTTGCAATTTGCATTGCTAATCGCACGAGTACACAAATCTAACAACTCACATTTACAAATGTTGTAGAGAAATATTTTTAAAAATATTAAATTCAAGTCGCATATATATATATATATATATATATATATATATATATATATATATATATATATATATATATATATATATATATATATATACATTAAAGCTTGAAAGGAAACAAAACTAAGCTATGTTCATTATGTTTTTCCAACTTAGCAGCATAATGTAGGTCTGCAGAATAAAGTTAGAATTTTTATTCTGTACACTGAAATGACTTTATATGCCAATGTATAGGAATATAATCAGTCTTGTTTCATGTGTTACATTTTGTGATAATTTTCGAGTCTTGAAAAAGAAACATCATTAGATTTAGAAAATGCATGTTTTATAATCTAAAATGTTACTTAATTCCATTCAGTATTGGTCATATGTGAACCTTAAAAAAATTAATTTCATCGTGGAAAAAACCTGGAAATGACATGGAAATATATTTTAGAATCGCGTGGGAACCATGTGTTTTATTGCCGGGTGCGAGATGATGTCCACTTCCAAGCGTGGCAGCGTCCAGGGTTTCAGAAGGAAAGGTAGACAGAGAATAAAGTGGACTGACAACATTCAGTGGCGTCGCTAGGGGAGTGCGGGGGGGGGGGGGGGGTGCGGACCGCACCGGGTGACACCATCTCAGAGGGGTGACACCAAAAGGAAAGTAAAAGTAAAGTAAAAAAAATAACTATAACTTAACGTTGTTACAGTTCTTAAATACTTTTACCTTCTGACCTTCAAATAATTTGTTTTTGTTCTTGTCATTTTTATACTGTGGACTTATTTTAAGAAGAAGAAATCCATGGTGAAAGTCTGGAGGGGTGACACCATGAGTTTACCGCACTGGGTGACACCAACCCTAGCGACGCCGCTGACAACATTACATTATAAACCATGAAAAGTTTTGCGGAGACACAAACATTTGCACAGGATCGAGATAAATGGAGAGAACTGATAAGATGTTCAGCTACACAGCGCTTCAAGGAACACACTAGGACAGAGACGGTTGATGACCATCACTACTGGCCATATGATTCATGTTTGTACATCAGAGAGAGAGAGAGAGAGAGAGAGAGAGAGAGAGAGAGAGAGAGAGAGAGAGAGAGAGAGAGAGAGAGAGAGAGAGAGAGAGAGAGATCCAACATCGTGTAATATATATGACACGGGCATTGTCACAGAATTAGGCGAAAATTTGAACTGATTTTTGTTGTACTTGAATTGCAAACGAAACTCACCATTTTCTTGATTACGTCGTACACGCATTACCTGGGGTGATTAAGTGGCGTGTAACGATTTGCATGTGCCAATTTGTAATTTACATGAAATCCGAAATACTCGTTGTACGTGGTGCACGGCAAGCTCGATGTGATTTATGTTCACCTATTGAGAGTATATAAGGCTAAGGATTTCTCATTATTATTTACGGGAACCAAAATATCTAATCAAAGGATAGATAACCTCGTCTTGCAAATCTCCAGCCAAAGGGGTGAGTGTTAAATTTACATTTCGTTTTATTGTGAATTTTATTCAGATTATCATTTCGTATAATGATGCTTTTATTGCAATTAAACGTGGAATATTTGGAATTACTAGTCACTTTTAGACTTTAAATACAATATCGTAATCTACGGCTTAGATTATTTTTGAGACAACTATTATTAGTCTGGTTTTGTTTATTATAGCTGATTCCGTCGTTGATTCCGTCGTTGATTCCGTCGTTGATACCGTAGAAGTACATCACTGATAGCGCATCTAATAACATCGTTGATACCGTCTCTGATACCGTAGCTGCTAACGTAGTTGTTACAATGTATCTGATACCGTAGCTGCTAATAACATCGTTGATACCGTAGCTGCTAATAACATCGTTGATACCGTAGCTGTTAACACATCTGATACCATCTTTTGATAAACGTCTTTGATATCGTCTGATTTGTTGTGGGACATCTATTGTTTGTTCTGGAACATCTCTGTATAAATATCTGAATGTGCTTGTGCCGTTAATTTGTGCAAACGGAATTGAAGTATCTGTCTGTGTGTCGAACTGTCTGTTCGTCAACATCTGTGTAACATGTAAATATCCGGAAAGCTAGAAGTCCGAGTGTCGGAGCTGTCTTAGAGTTGTAAAACGTCCGGGTCGACATCTAGGGGAGTGAGGAACCGTTGGTTCGGGTAGATGTTGTATGCTGTCTGAACGTATAACTGTGGTGGATCCGTGTAGGGAAACGTCCGATAATAGTATTGGTCAACCCTCGGTTCTCGGGGAAACTGGGAGACGATTCAACTGTTGCTGAATCGTGCGGTTATGCAGGGGAGACACATAGGTGTATTGAAATTGTAATATAATTTAATGCATTGTTGTATTTGCATGCTTATGTCAGATCGCAATAATATTTCAAGTGATCACATAGATATCAATAAAAGCTAGCAACTTGATTGAATACAAGTATATGATCGTGCTAGTTATCGCAATCCATCGTGCGATAGATAGTTTGTCGTTTGTGTTTATTTTTTTTCGTAAATCATACTTGCATTTATTTAACTTTCGTAAAGGATTCTTGGATCTGTGTGTAATCCAAGAGATTCCTTATCAACGATGAAAAACTGGATTCCCAACTGACCTTTTTACCTCAGCTGATTTTACAGGCTCCCTAGGCATAGGTCTTACAGACTGGTTTCCAGACTTAAAATCTTTTAAAACCACGTTCTGGGTTCCCCCATGAGCTTCGGCAAATAAATCGGCTTGCTTAGCCATATCTTTTACGTTTGTGAAGACTTTCTCCTTCAGAAATTGATCTAATTCTCGCCCAACTGTATTAAATAATTGATCTCTGAGCAAGAAATCAGTCAACCCTTCAAACGTTTTCACCGCTTTGCCGCATTCAATCCACCGCTCAAAATAGTTCGCAATTCTGATGGTGAACTGACCAAAGGTTTCTCCCTTATCGGGCTTGCTATACCTGAACTTTTTTCGAAAACCTTGTTCAGTGAGCTCGTACCTTTTGAGAAGTGCTTCCTTTAGGACGTCGTACTTAAACACATCGTCCCTAGGAAGTCGCGAGTATACATCCAGTGCTTTACCTTTTAATAAAGCACTCAGATGCAGCGCCCAGTCATTTTGACTCCACTTCTGGTTTTCGGCATACCGCTCAAACCGATGAAGATAACTATCTATGTTATCTTTTTCATCGTCAAAGGGAGGTAATTTGGGGCCCCTTAATTTGCTAAAGGTAGAATCGTGTTCTCTTCCAGATGTCGCTAATTCTACCTTACGCTCATGATCCCGTTGCTTTGCTATTTCTTCTAACCCTAACATTTCTACTTTTGCAAGTTTATCTAACTCTATTCGCCTTTGCTCCGCTTCCATTTCCCATTCTATCCTGTCCTTTTCGGCCTGCTTCTCTAATTCTATCTTTTCCCTTTCGGCCTGCTTATCTAATTCTATCTTTTCCCTTTCAAAGGCCCATTTCCTTTCATCGGATTCCCTTTCTAATTCCCGTTTCCTTTCTTCGGATTCCCTTTCTAATTCCCTTGCTCTTACCCTTTCTTCCCTTTCCCGGGCTTGTTCTTCTTGAATAAATTTCCTTAAGCTTTCACCTTCATACCCAAATTCTTTGCCTAAGGCAACCAAGTCCTTAAGGGATGACATGTCAATTGTAATATGAATATAGATATATAACCAAACCAATACTTTAAACACGTTTATACTGGACACACGGACCTAGGTAAACTAAACAAAAATAAACTCCAACTAGAGTATTATCTTAACAGAAGGTCACGCTCGAATATAAACATTAAATGTATACCTTCACAAAAATGATTGACAGTTCACTTAATCCAACCATCCCACTTCTGACACCATTGTAACAGAATTGTTACCGAGAGGAGGGTGGATTAAATGAACAATACAAACACAATTTGTGAAAGAAAATATAAATTTATGTAATAAATTATAAATGAAAAAAATACAGATGTATTAACACAATAACTCACGCGCTCAACCCACAATTACACTCACAACCATTCACAATACATGAATAAATTAAATAACAATACAAAAGGAATCTCAGATGTAAAGGAATCTCTTGGATTATACACAGATCCAAGAATCCTTTACGAAAGTTAAATAAATGCAAGTATGATTTACGAAAAAAAATAAACACAAACGACAAACTATCTATCGCACGATAGATTGCGATAACTAGCACGATCATATACTTGTATTCAATCAAGTTGCTAGCTTTTATTGATATCTATGTGATCACTTGAAATATTATTGCGATCTGACATAAGCATGCAAATACAACAATGTATTAAATTATATTACAATTTCAATCCCCTGCATAACCGCACGATTCAGCAACAGTTGAATCGTCTCCCAGTTTCCCCGAGAACCGAGGGTTGACCAATACTATTATCGGACATTTCCCTACACGGATCCACCACAGTTATACGTTCAGACAGCATACAACATCTACCCGAACCAACGGTTCCTCACTCCCCTAGATGTCGACCCGGACGTTTTACAACTCTAAGACAGCTCCGACACTCGGACTTCTAGCTTTCCGGATATTTACATGTTACACAGATGTTGACGAACAGACAGTTCGACACACAGACAGATACTTCAATTCCGTTTGCACAAATTAACGGCACAAGCACATTCAGATATTTATACAGAGATGTTCCAGAACAAACAATAGATGTCCCACAACAAATCAGACGATATCAAAGACGTTTATCAAAAGATGGTATCAGATGTGTTGACAGCTACGGTATCAACGATGTTATTAGCAGCTACGGTATCAACGATGTTATTAGCAGCTACGGTATCAGATACATTGTAACAACTACGTTAGCAGCTACGGTATCAGAGACGGTATCAACGATGTTATTAGATGCGCTATCAGTGATGTACTTCTACGGTATCAACGACGGAATCAACGACGGAATCAACGACGGAATCAGCTATAATAAACAAAACCAGACTAATAATAGTTGTCTCAAAAATAATCTAAGCCGTAGATTACGATATTGTATTTAAAGTCTAAAAGTGACTAGTAATTCCAAATATTCCACGTTTAATTGCAATAAAAGCATCATTATACGAAATGATAATCTGAATAAAATTCACAATAAAACGAAATGTAAATTTAACACTCACCCCTTTGGCTGGAGATTTGCAAGACGAGGTTATCTATCCTTTGATTAGATATTTTGGTTCCCGTAAATAATAATGAGAAATCCTTAGCCTTATATACTCTCAATAGGTGAACATAAATCACATCGAGCTTGCCGTGCACCACGTACAACGAGTATTTCGGATTTCATGTAAATTACAAATTGGCACATGCAAATCGTTACACGCCACTTAATCACCCCAGGTAATGCGTGTACGACGTAATCAAGAAAATGGTGAGTTTCGTTTGCAATTCAAGTACAACAAAAATCAGTTCAAATTTTCGCCTAATTCTGTGACAGGCATAAAACCGTATTGACGTTATACACGGCAATAATTACAAAACAAGGAGTTCAGAAGTAAAACTAACCCTGCTTGATAAGAATCCTACTGTACAAAAAATTTCCTAAAAATGTAGCTTTATGTTACTAATATAAATGCCTGTCAACGAGAGAGACAGACACAGGTTTTCCCATTATTTAGGTTGGGTGTTGTGCTCCCAATATTATTTAAATTATTACAGAAGACCCACCCTGGCTTCGTTGTTAGAAATTGAAGTAGTGATAGAGAGATGCAACGCTCAGAGCCCCCAGTCAGCGTTGCCGACAGTTAAATTATTGAATACACAAAATGTGAAATTTAAATAACAATTTAATATCATTCATAAATAGTCATCTCTCAAATAAAGTTCAAATTAAAACCATATCAATCGTCTTTCACTCGAGCAAGTGACGGCCTATTTCATCATCGGACTTAATGTGATATATTTTCATCTTGTCCTGTGTTCCTACTCATCTGTATGATCACTGGTAGTCCAATTCCCTCCAGTCCTTCTAACTTCTGCCTCCGTTCTTACTTTTTCTTGGTCTTCCAGAGACTCGGACCAACTGCATTAGGGTATTTCCCTCTGTCTCCTACAGATCCTCTGGTCCCTAAAAGCTTCCTGTATTAACACACAAGAACATTAGCAAAGCATATTCCCCTAGCTATTTAACTGGCACTAAACAACTTATTTGGTCACGCATTCGTGCACATCGACATACCCAATCTCTCTGTGTAGATTCTCAATCTTATCATCCAGAACAATATCACATAATCAGACACATTTATGTACATTGCACGTCTGCAAAGTGTACACTGATATCCACATATCCATGCGCTGATATATCCTTACACATGGTACTCCTACAAAGTATACACAAATAGGCAAATCCCTATTAACTAATGTTGCACACAGTAACCATTATACAAAGTTTATAATTCAATTCAACATTTGCAAATTTGTAATATATGAATAAATGCACGAGGTTAATACGAATTAACCCAATAGCGAATTACAATATTAATTCTTTACATAAACATTGCTCATATCTCAAAATATGCATGCATATCAAACACTACGAATGAATCAAACCCTACAAATGGTAATTCTACGTACTAAAGAATACATACTACAATAATTAAAGTACACTTACTTTGCCGTAATATTTCACAACAATCGAGCAGATAGTCACTGAACTGTACTGAAGCTCCTTGTAATTACCAGAATAACAAGTCTCCCGCCAATTTCGAATAACGTTGGAGTAGATTATCTTCCCTTATAATTCCCACAAGATGGTTTAGCGACTACTGACTGAAGATAATCTATTTAAGATTGCGATTCTAATGTTGATCACGCCTTGCTCAATTCCGAATGGATGTTGATTCATATAATTATCAGAAAGTACTTCCTCCCAACGGTCTGTCAAGGGTGTATTACGGCCCCCACTTAATGTTCCTTTTGATCTGAACACAGAATGCCACAACTTACATGTGAAACATGCGATGACAATTATTATGCAACTGGCTGACACTTCATTGTTCGCCGAATTGACCTTCATACATATTAAGGGGGCGAAATTATTAGCCTCAGGGTCTAACATATACATGTTGAAATCTGGTTAATCCTTGCAACGTGACAGTGCATTATGTACCTTAACTAAATACTAGTGTATAACCAACACTACTACTACTACTACTACTACTACTACTACTATTACTACTACTACTACTACTACTACTACTACTACTAATAATAATAATAATACTAATAAATAAATAAATAATAAAGAAAAGAATAATAAATATAGGAAGGAATGAAGGGTTAAATAGCTGCATAAAAAATTAAATAAAGAACACTTTATTTAACGAGGAAATCTAATTTGATCATGAAATACCTATCTGCCAAGTAGTCCACATTTCGTTTAACCTAATATGTTATATATAAAAATATTTATTTAGAAGAAAAAAAGACCCAATTTGTTTTAAAAACTTATACACTCAAGTATCCTCTCTACATACTAACACATATTTAAAATGAATTAATATGTATAACAATACTGGTTAAAAAGCACTTCACTTTGACTTTTCAGTAAATTAATAGTTTTGTCAATACAATTCAATATCATCTGTAGAAAATTGGGAGTAGGCTGTTATTTCTAGGGGTTTATAGGATCAAGATGGAAATCGTATAATCAAAATTAGTTGATAAGATTATCATAATGTCATTCTACTGGCGACCCATGACATTGCTGTCGCAAAATGGAATTGTAATGTATGTAATGTTCATATGCTTAATAATCTGAAGTTGCCCGTTTTAGCACGGGAAGGGCTGCCAGGGTACTAACGGGAAATATAATATTAAAACTACACTTACTGACCAATACCCACTTACCTACCATTCATTACCCCCACATATACCATCCACTACTTCACACCCACCTATAACGAGAAATGTAATTTCAAAACTGCATATGCTATTTTACATCTAATGATCTGCAACTATTCAGTACCCATACTTACTAGCAAATACGTTGCTTGGAATGACTAACACCTAATATGATGGTATTGACGTGTAGGCTGTGAGAGTTGTGTGGTCACGTGACTAGGGATGCGTATGACCAGATCCAGGTCAAATATCAGCAAGGATTTACTTTCACCAAGTCTGTCAGCGATTTAAAGATTTAATGGCAATTTTTATCCATACAGTCATGAATATGGGCTTCTACTGCTATATCCACACGCTGGAAACTGTGGGTTATTTACTCTGGTATATAAGCATTGGTGACTATCTACTCTAATATCTACACACTTGTGACATTGGGCTATTTACTCTGGTATCCGAGGGCCCCCGATTGGCTGAGTGGTCTAAAGCGCTCACTGTTCCGGATCACTGTCATCTCACCTCAGCGTGTGTTCGTCTTCAAGTCTCAAGCTCGGTAAACGTGGGTACGTTAGAAAGCTTGCAAATAGCTTGACGAGGGACGGTGTACTTCCTGGAGTTTTCCAGGGTTATTCCTCCACTAATTATGCTGATAGCCATGTATAGTTTATTGTGTGCGTAGAAATGGCGTTAAACCCTACAACAACAACAACTCTGGTATTTACACACTGGTGATAATGGGCTATCTACTCCGATATCTACTCACTAACAGGAGATATTATCATCAGATTTATCAAAGTCTACGGTAAGCACACAGAAAAAAGCATTGCAAATGAACTAACTGCCCCTGAAAATAGTTCAGTTTGTTTTTAAAAGAACTTGAAAATTATAAAACATTAACCGGTTGTAGTGTTTATATGATCTGATTGTTTCTATATAATCGTGCAAACCTTTCTAAGTAGGGGTTTGTGACAATATTTGCATCGAACTTCACATGAAGACTCAAAGTTAACAAAGCAGCACAGAGGCTTCTTTAGTCTGATATATCCTTCTGACACACCGAAGTATATATGGTGTTAAGAAGAAATGTAGCTTTCATAAGTAAAACATAATATAACAAAGTTAGTTGGCAATATTCGTACCCCAAAATATGTATGTATGTATGTATGTATGTATGTATGTATGTGTGTGTGTGTGTGTGTGTGTGTGTGTGTGTGTGTGTGTGTGTGTGTTATACCGTTGGCGGTGATGTTGGGCGTAACATGTGGCTTCCCAGGGGCCGTTTGATGCAGGACTTCAGTCTTCTTGATACTGATGGTGAGACCAAAACTTGTGCAGAAGCTGGATAACTTGTCCACGCTACATTGCATATCGGTTGTGAGCCAACATTGAGGGTGCAGTCATCAGCAAATAAGAAATCCCTGATGGTATCTGTCATAACCTTGGTTTTCGCTTGAAGCCTCCTGGGATTGAGTAGTTTTCCATCTGTACGGTACCTGATATTGACTCCAACCTCTCCATCTCTGAAAGCATTATTCAACATTGCGGAAAACAATAGACTGAACGGTTTTGGTGCCAGAACCCTTCGAACCCGACTTTGGCGAACAGTGACCCATGTATGTATGTATGTCCACAATGTATCTGCCGAGTTTCTTTCCTGTTAGGGCGGTTGTCCTCTGGGGTCTTTCCGCATCGCCTCTGTCCAGTAACGTGCGTACATTCCATGCGCCAATTGTGAGGCGTTTGGGGTGTCATGGGAGGAGTATCACCTCTGGCTAAGCAGTCGTACTCCTTGGGGTGTAGGTCGCCCACCTTTGCTCTACACTTGGCACTCAGCTCTCATCAGTGGCTCCAAGAAGCTGTGGCATGCTTAGCGTCCACATCCTGGAAAACGGCCTCGTCTGGCCGGCTAAACCAGGCTGAGGGTAGCCGACGGGTCTTAAACCCTCGGCGAGAAAGGCTTTGTCTACTTAGCACGTGAAAATTGGATTGGGCAGCCTGCGCAGAGGAACCACCAGGTGGTCAACGGGCAGAAGGGCGATTCTAAGCAAAGCACCGAGGAGCAATAGAAGCTTGATGACATACGTAGGACGTCCTGGTCATCTACTGCACTCAACTCTGTGTCCGGCTGTCTCGACGTTGTCGTGCTGATGAACTCAGATAGTTTTGGACGAGAGAGTGAGGTCGACGAACCGCGCGACTCTTCCTCACTTAATACAAGTCATCGCGCAAGTCATTCTTATCATCCACCCACCATTTCATTTCATCAACCACTAAAGTCATGTGGCAAAACAGGCAAGCGAAAAAGCGGAATGTGTGGGTATACTGGCAGCCTTAGCCGCAAGCCTGGACACAGGCGGCTCACGCCATTAGGGTCGTTCACCACTGACATAGAACTGCAGTGAAGAGCAGCCCCCTGAGTGACTGAGCAGCCCTCCTAAGAATGCACTGCTCACCTCCTTGGCACGAGGAAGGGGCTAGAAAATGTGCCATAAACAGTGTCTTCCCTAAACCTCCCTAGCCAGCATACCGCAGATGGCGGAGACCCTACCTCAGCGGTCAAAATAACCAAAAAGAAAATCAGGAATGTATGCATGTATGACTGGAGCAACCGCAACCCCGTTAGTAATAATATTATTACTACTCCAGTTAACTGTATAACACTTCAGGTGATTGAGAGAAAAGGTCTTGCCAATTTAGGTCCGTTGCAGACAATGACATATCAAAATAGACACGTAGTGATAGAAATGCTGTCCACAGCTAGGTGGTCCTTGCTAGAGTTTTGAGTTTTCATTCATCTATATACGGTTTGATATTTGACAAGTATATAGGCATTCTTTATATACGCAAGTCTATCGTATGATTCGTATCCGACCCAGTGTTTATGGATTACATTGATTTAATATAGACGGGAGTTATTAATGTCTATGTTTATTACAGACAATTTAAGTTACCAGTAGACTGGAATAATCCTAGAACATTCTTTATTGAAAACATGATAAAAGATACCTGAATATGTATTCTGTTTCTGGATTATTGAGGATAGCTTAGAAGGAACTGGATAGTTTATTTGTCTGATAGGCAGTGCATCTGACTCGTATCAGACCGGTCACAAGTTCGAACCTCAGTGCGGAAGGGCTGTTTCCGTTACATATGAGCAAAGTAGTTTACCTCAGCTTTTAACAACTGTTATATTGAGAAAGAAAATAATTGATAATTATTAATGCCACATGTTGCATTTACGAGTCCATGCCCATTGTGTCTATTTGCGCAATCGCCGTGTACTGGTAAGAATATGTTTGCTGTGCGCTCACAATAGCAAAGATTATCTACATGGCGACTTTTTTATTTTATTATTGAAAACAAGCAAAGAGTGAAAAACATTTTTCTATTTCAGCTTTTATGTGCTAAGGCACACTCAAGCAGCCTACAAAACATAGGGCTAAGGTCCTATACCAAATTGAAAAAACCTAATCATCCCTACGAAAATAATCCACTTTAGACTATACAAAAAATTTCAAAATTTGGAAAACCAAATACTGATAACAAACTAGACCGGAAATTGACTACCACAATGACCAACAGAAAATCACAACACACTTAGACAATACTTTTTGGAAAATGCCACTGCATATAAAATTGAAATCTTTAAAAACAAAGAAAAACACATAAATTATCTAAATAAAGTACACTTTTTGGAAATTTAATTTATATATTTTTATTTCTATTTACTAAATATAAAAAAAATTCTGTTTAAAATTACATTAAAAACTTATTTAAGGAACTACAACCCAAATTTCCTTGACTTAAATAGTGTTGTCTATACATCAACACCTTACATCATTCAACTAATAACACAAAACTGCATACATAATAGACAAATGACTCTAGCAAAGTCACCTTGGGTTAACATTTAGTATTAAATAACACAAAACTGCATACATAATAGACAAATGACTCTAGCAAAGTTACCTTGGGTTAACATTTAGTATTAAATAACACAAAACTGCATACATAATAGACAAATGACTCTAGCAAAGTCACCTTGGGTTAACATTTAGTATTAAATAACACAATACTGCATACATAATAGACAAATGACTCTAGCAAAGTCACCTTGGGTTGACATTTAGTATTAAATAACACAAAACTGCATACATAATAGACAAATGACTCTAGCAAAGTCACCTAGGGTTAACATATAGCTTTAAATAAAACAAAAAAGGAGAGGAAATTAGCCCTGTGATTTCAATAATCCTAAGGGAGAAGAGTACGATCCTTGTTAAGAAATTGAACTGGGAAGAAAACCAGTGTTCTCTGTAGCACTAACAGAGAATACAATACCCCAAGAAGGCTCTGACTTGGGGTAGGGAGTACAATTAGAGCAGTTCTTTTATGGTTTAATGTAACTAACAAATATTTGATGAACGAAACAAAGACCAACCTTCACTAAATTCAAACTTATAAATTAAAAGGGAAAACATCAAGACAAAACACTATACTTTATAGCATACATGGGAGGAAAGGGAAAACAATACACCATTTTATACAATTTTCGGAAAACGAAGGTGTTCCTCAACAACTTAAACCAGCTAAATATGCTGGGGAGAGTTAAAGAGGATCAACTCCCCCCCCCCCCGACAATAGATTTAGGACGAATCGAAAATGTCAGTAGTAATAGGGGACACTATAGCCTCAATGGAAAATCCAGTCAAAAAGTGCTTGGGACACTATAGCCTCAAGATTTATAGCCTCAAGGGAAAATCCAGTCAAAAACAGCTTGGGACACTATAGCCTCAAAACAGCTTGGGACACTATAGCCTCAAGGGAAATGGAACATGGGGGATCTGTATAGCGTCAAGGGAAATTGAACATAGTGGGTCTATATAGCCTCAAGGGAAATGGAACATAGTGGGACTATATAGCCTCAAGGGAAATATAACATGGGAATATGATGGGTATAGGGGACTGTAGAGGGACAAGGGAAAAAAGGGTGGCAATGAAAGCTACTATCTTTTCGAGACTTATGAGTGGCCCTGAAAAGGGCCTTTGGATACTTCTTCTTTTATTTTCTGCCTTTGTTCCACCACCTTTTGATTTTACCAATAATTCCCGTTTTCTTCTTCTTTTCTTCTTCGGGAATCCAGTCAGGATGCCCCATAGCTCTAAACTTCTCTTGTATCTTTATCCAATTGTTATTTAATCTTTCAAAGTCCTCTTTCTTTTTTTGGTTTTCATTGTCCTTTCTTTCCTTTCTCTCCTTACTCCAGTTATCTTTTATCTTCTTCACTTCTTCTAATAGTTCCTTTCTCATCAGTTCTTCAGCTTTCTTGAGCGGGTCCAAACCCTTTTGGACATGGGGGTACTCTGTCAAGATATTATCCAAAAAACACTTGACGTTTCCGACAATATCTATTACTTGCTTCAATGTCCCCACTCTAACATAGGGTGGATTAATGCAGCCTCGTAACTTTTTGGCTTCTTCTTCTAGCATTCCTCCTAAGAGCTCCCTGGCTATTTTCAGTCTTTTTGCAAAGTCCAAACTCTTCGCAATCTTCCATTTATGATGTAGTTTTTCCACTTCATATTCCCCGTCTAATATCCAGAAATAGCTGTGTCTTAAATTGTTGAATAAACTTGATGCTTTTGCCATCTTCTATGGTTATTCCGTGGAATGGTTCTAATGTCAGTCACTTTGAGTATATATATCTTAAGCACGGACGTGAAAGTAAACACCCCCTACATTCACTTGTCATATTAGATACTATCCACAAACCTTATCATTTACTATCCAAAATCACACCCTATACTAACCACACTCGGGGAAGCAGCCAAAACACACCCTATCATTTACTATCCAAAATCACACCCTATACTAACCACACTCGGGGAAGCAGCCAAAACACACCCTATCATTTACTATCCAAAATCACACCCTATACTAACCACACACACGGGGAAGCAGCCAAAACAAACCCTATCATATACTATCCAAAATCACACCCTATACTAACCACACACACGGGGAAGCAGCCAAAACACACCCTATCATATACTATCCAAAATCACACCCTATACTAACCACACACACGGGGAAGCAGCCAAAACACACCCTATCATATACTATCCAAAATCACACCCTATACTAACCACACACACGGGGAAGCAGCCAAAACACACCCTATCATTTACTATCCAAAATCACACCCTATACTAACCACACACACGGGGAAGCAGCCAAAAACAAACCCTACTATATACTATCCAAAATCACACCCTATACTAACCACACACGGGGAAGCAGCCAAAACAAACCCTACTATATACTATCCAAAATCACACCATATACCATCTAAATAGAGTCAGTGTTTATAATCACACTACTCCTCTCTCACACCCATTGGCAATTGACATAGTATTTCTTTTCTTGTTATTTGGGTAGCCCTGAGAAGGGCTGTTTTTAAAACTTCAAATTGCACCTGGTTAATGCTGGCATCTCCCAGGTCTAGCCCCACACACACATCTCATACTCCAATCATTCTCCCAATTCACTCTTGTGATTGGGAGTGCAGAGGGAGAATGAGTGGCTTCACTATCCCAATCTTCTGTTTGAGGGATAGTGAAAGTCTCTTCATTTCTGCCTCTATTCCGCAACCGTGGATGCGGCTGAAGTTGTTGCGGTCGAGGCTGTGATTGTTGCGGTGGGGGTTGCGCCTGTAGTAGACGAACTGGTTCTGGTGGTGAAGGTGTCCTCACCATGGGCTTGACTTCACTAGTCTGTCTCATCATGCGGTGAGGCAAGATGGGGCTTTTCTTCTCCTCCTCTTCTTTCTTTTTTCTTTCCTTCTCTTCTTTTTCAATTTTGGCCTGCTCTGCTATGGCCTCCAGACTGACGAGTGCTTCTTTATATATAATTCAAGCGCGGACGTGATGGAAAACACCCCCTACGATTACCCAAAAATCTTACAGTATCCCTATCATTACCAAAACACGCGGACGTGATGGAAAACACCCCCTAGATCCAAAAAATTTACATTATCCCTATCATTACCAAAAAAACAAAACAAGCGGACTTATAATAAAACACTCACTCACTTTTATACTTGACTCCTATTAATTATACATTGAACAAGTTATTTTGAAAAAATACGTTGTGCTTATAGACGCAGTTCAAAACAAAAGTTAAAAGAGACAGTGATTATAGACTCACTTCTAATTTTTTTCTAACTTCCTCACATACCATAAGCAAATTGAATAATTAATTCTTTTCGAGAATATTTGGGTAGCCCTGAAAAGGGCTGTTTTTTTGTGTTTGTGTGTACGAGGAAGGATGACAATCTTTTATCGTCTAAGATTGCGTCCTCGTTTGGCTACACGATAGGGTCTGCTTCTTCGGAAAGAGAAAGAGAACTCTTTTGTGTCCACACGACAGTCGACAAAACTTCTGTCTGGTTCCTGCTGCTGTTGTTGCTGTTGCTGATGCTGCTGATGCTGTTCTCTCTGTTCTCTCTGCTGCTTTTGAAGTCGATACTTCTCAGTCCATTCATCTTTCTCTTTTTGAATTTCCTCTCTGAAGAGTTCTTCTATGAGGTCTTCCGTTACTTGTAGCATTCTCACATTCTCAATCTATTCAGGCTTTGGCATCAGATTGTGTCTGATACGATGCAGAGTGACATAAGCTTCGTTCAGCTTAGCTAGTCTTGAGCACATCTTCGTAGGAGGATGAGTCAAACAATGGATGGCCAGACTGGCTGACTGAACTGGGTGTTTTTGAGTTGCCACCGCCCTCTAGGGGCATATGGGCAACTTTTATAGCTACCATATCGGTAGCCATTTAGGTGGGAGGGATGTTACTCCCTCCCTTAAAGTGCTTAAATGCACTATAAATTAAGGCGTTCCCCTGAATTACTAAAAAGTAACTATCAGGGGAAATGAAAGCCTATATTGGGGGTGGGTAGGAATAGTACCTACACACACCCACCCCTATCATCCAATCGAGCTTGCAAGGTAGCGAGGGGAAATGTTTCCTCATTTCGCTAGTAATTTGGTGAGTCGGAAATGGCAAAGGCGGAAAAAGCCCAGGTCCAGGAGGGCGTTGACACAGCAGCATACACCAGAGCACGCCAACAGCAAGACAGCACAGCAAAGGACGCAGCCCACACCTGAAAAACCAAGGTCATACTAAAGGTCAAATTCAGTCCAGTTGTACTAATGGACAAATTAACATCCAATATTGTGTTAGCCACCTGTGCAATTATTCAAATATTTAAGTTGAAGAATATTATTTAAAGTCCTATCATTCAAATAAAACTAGTACATAAGCGTACATATATTAAGTCCCTAACAATTTTGAAAAATTAAAATGTCTAAGCGACATATAATAGTGTAGTCAATGGTAGTTTGTTTAAGTTATGAATTTTGCTGGAGGTACCAATATAAGTCATATTAGATTTTTAGGGCCACGGAATAGTTGTTCAAAGAGGGGTACTCGTAACCAAATGAGTCCCCTATTATTCAGGCGAATGAAAAGATAAATGGCAAATATCTTTTCGTTGTACTGCTTTATCCGAGTAGTCCGATGGTGATGATTTATCAGTAGACAGCAGTAATTCATCGATACACTGGTTATCCAAGGTAGGATTTCGCTGACTTGATGATATCATCCTATGGCAACCTGCGGGATACTCAGTATTTTGATATCATCAGTCAGCGCGCCTCAGGTCCGCCATATTACTTAGATTCCCATGGCTGGTTGTAGTATGGTTCCAGTATATCGATGCAGGTGCAGCCAACTTCAAAATCCCTCATTATTCTTCTGCAAATAGTTTAAGTGGGCTATCCAGTTTCTCCATAGCTTCAATTTCTGCCACTTGTTAAAGGGACTTATAAAAAATCCACAATGGTTCCGCTGCATAGTCCACCGCTGTATATGTAGATGTTTCTCTCCGTAGTTGAGAAGTAAAAACGTCTCGATTCGTCCTTAGCTGTGAAGCCCGGGAAACATGCTCTCGCAATCCCCCTTGACGTCATCAGTTCGTCCGCTCCAGATAAGCCGTCCTACTCGGTCTGCAGTCTTCGCCTGAATGAATGATGTGAATGTGGCCAGACTGGAATTGAATTGAATAATATGTTTAAAGTGCTTCGTCCGTGAGGCTCTTAGCACTGGTTTGTCCTTCAAGGAAGGTTATTTAATTATCCTGTGGGTGGGAATTGTGCCGCGCACCCACTAGGCGTTTATGTGAACAGAGTTCACTATTTAATTTGGCCGTCACATCTGGTCAATATTGTATTGACACGGTGTGATTGGAAGGCCATTTGGGTGGGTAGGAATAGAACCCACACACACCCACCCCTATGACCAGACTGGAGACTACCCCTGCTTTATATGGTTCAAGCGCGGACGTGATGGAAAACACCCCTCTGCGGTTTAGGGTTTTGAAACGTTTAGATAGTTTGATGTGAGGGATAGAAAGAAAAGTCAAAGAGCGTTTATATGAATACAAATGTAAAACAAACGACAGACGCATTGGTTTTCAAAACACAACATTTTTATTCAAATAACAAACATTATTTCAAAGAACAAACATTATTTCAAAGAACAAACATTTTTTCAAAGAACAAACATGTTTTTCTTTCATAACACTAATACATTATCTTTGACATGGTTGACAACGTTGTGAATTAAATTGAGATTTCCACTGTTGGAAATCATTGGGCGATTGATGTACACTACGTTTCCTAGCTAAAGACAACAGATAACCATAATGGTCACAAAAACCATCGATCTACTTTGTCATCGTTTCGAGACGAATGACGATCAAAATAAGTCACTAAATGTTCTAAAGAATATCCGAGACTGCGATGATGCAGATAATAGATACAATATTGTCCACACACCATAGAATCTGTGCTTTGTAATTTCACATTATTGAATCGTGTCGTCTGAGCATTTCTTCTCATAAAGTCAATGATATCATCTTCGAAAGGAGGCAATCCATACGAATCAAAATACTCCGCACAACCCTCTTGAGGAAAGTAGACAGCTACCCAGTGAGTTCCTGGAAGATGACTGTCATCTGTGTTGATGACATAAGCTTGATTCTCTTGAGGTTTGCGATGAGGTAGTTCATCTTTAGCACACACGACAGGATTCCAAGAAGCAGTGTACGAACTACGGTTCAAAAGATAATAAAGTTCCCAGGTATCCATTTTTTGTTGTGTAGCCTTGTGTTTTTCTCTCCTTTCTTCACAGGTGATGATAAGTCATCAATTCAATCCAGACTTTTTGTTTGAAACGGTCTGACAAGTAACTGATGGTTTGCTTCGTCTCTTTACTTTTGGCCAAGAGAGCTTCGATGCGATCGATTTCTCGAGCAAACAATGGAGGAGAGGAATGATCACGTAAGCCTTTATACCACTGAAGTAACACGTCTTCTTCGGAGATGAGACTCCAAGCTTCGTTCAGATAATTGTCCACTTTTTCTTCTTGACTCATCATCATACATTTATCGTGTTGAATTTGACTGGGATGATCGATTTGACATCCATAACAATCTTTTTTAATCAGGTCCCTCATTTTATCTTCCAAGTGTTGTGCAAAACAAGCCACTAACTGTTGTTCCTGTTCTGACCATCTGGATTGCATGATCACTACTTCTTCTTTTTGGTCTTGGGGTTCTGCTTTTTCTGTAACCTCCCATTCCATGGATTCTCCACTATTCAAAGAAGGATAAGGGTCTTCCATAATGTCTAATAGTCTAGAATGACTTCTCTCAAACTGTTAATTTCTATGGTATTATCGAATTCAGCATACAGAATGATATTCACCGTTTCGGGAAGAGGTGCTGCAAACTGAAGTTCCACACGCAGTTGCCCAGATTTTATAGGGTGGAAATGTCCCTCGTCGCTGCTTTGGTCTGGAGTGAAATCAAAAGCCCACAACGTGTAACCTCTTGCATAGTCATCGTAGGAAATACCGTGACTGGTGTTGGTTCCTAACTGTCCTGTGGCTTCGTACAGCGACAAGTACGACCTCAAGTAATTTTTCTGTTCGCCAAAGTCGGGTTCGAAGGGTCTGGTACACAAAGTTTTGCCATCGCGACTGACTTCAATTTTGGATACTCTGCAGTGCTTAAACTGGAAAGGATTTTCATCGTGGGCACCATTGAGGGCTGCATTGCTGACGATACCAATGAATAAACGTTTGGGTAACTGTCCTTGGAACAGATGATCTTCAATCTTAGATCGGAGTCCAGCGGCAATGGTGAAAGTTTTGACTTCCACGCGTCGTATCGGATACTTGGCTGTCGTTCTGCTCAAAGTGTGACTGATATCATTCCCCACTTTAGGTAACACTTCCACGCGACGTACGTATAACCTGGCTTCTTGGATAATGGTTTTGTATTCGTTGGCATGAGCCATCAAATGGAAAGCAGTACTACTTCGATTCAGTCTCAAGCGAATATCTACTCCGTTCAGCAAATACTTCTCTTGAAACCACATGTCCAAATGCAAACGATCGAACAGTTCTAAACTACGTCCTTGCAAAATTTTCTTTCGACGCTCGTTAAAACCTTCATTGTGAGGATCGGCAGGAGCGCTGCCATCAGCAGCTGCTGCTACGGGCAAGGCTGTGTCGTTAAACTTATCTGCGGTGTCAGGTTTCCATACCACGCAAGCATCTAGATGAGTGTTCTTGGCTTCTTTTCCGTACGTCAAGAGATTTTCGAGGTACGCTCGGTAAGGGTAAGTATCCATGCTACTGCTGATCAGTTTGTTATTCATGTACAAATCCACATCGCTGAACAAGGAATGCATAAAATTGTTGACAGGAGCTACTCTATCATTGGCTCCTGGATTGGTGTTGTCTGTTTTGGTTACTTTCACTTTCAAATACAAGTAACTGTTGTTGAGATCGATGTAATCTTCGGGTTGTCCTTTGATTTCAAACTCGATGGGAGCTGAATCCGTCAAAGAGGAGACGGGATGAAATTCGACCCATTGGGCTTCTTGCATGGTCATCATCGTGGGTGGCATGGCAAAGAGATCCAGTTCCGACTTGGAACAGGCACAAGATTCTTGGTGCATCATTTTTTCTTTAGGTTTTTTTTCTTCACTTTTAATAATCAAAAATGTCTAAGTCTCGAGCGGTTCTTTTTTTCTTTGTCTTTCGAACTTTAGAGGTACGGAGACTTTTGAAAGGGTGTCTTCGTCGACGCTTTCTACCTTGTACTTGCTGTGTCGTCAGGGAAGTAGGAATGTCAGACTCGGTACCGTTCAGAGCATTTATAGGACTTTCTCGTCGACCCAAAATCTCTTTACCCGTTTGAAGCAAGGCATTTTTGCCTGCTCTCAAAAAAGCTTCTTTAGGGTTTTGTTTGTCAATGAGAACATTGTAAAGAAAATCTTTGCCGTGAGTCAATGCGGCATCTTTTAAGGTGTGCAATCCTCGTGTCACCATTGGTTTTAAAACAGGGACCACGGAACGAAAGGCTGATTTAAACATATCTCCTAAACCATGTCCTCGTTTTCGAGTGACTCCTTGGTACACAGGATACATCACTTTTTCAGTTGTTGGAGAATCGTTTTTGAAAATGGAGTTTCACTGTGACTTTCCCTTTGGTAAATGGAATATTTTGACCTAGTTCTCCTTTTATAGTAATGTTGACACTGTCGAAATACGACTTACTGACAGGCAAATAATGAGGATGCACAAATTCGCGGTGAACGTGATAGGTATTTCCACCTTCCTCGTCAGCGGTAGTAGTATCTACTTTGAAAGGAATGACACGCAGTAACGGTACAGAGGTGTGTCCTACCACGTTGTACTCCACCACATCGGAGTACACAAACATCAAATTGAGTCCTTGGTTCATTTCTACAGGGGATCGAAAATATTTGGTAAAATCCAAGTTACTGGATATGCCTGGTATTTCTTTTTTGTTCGGGAGCATCTTGAGGTCTCCACCTAAGATATCAAACAATTCAGGACAAAAGGTAATGGCTATTATTTTCTTCTCTGAAAATTTGATCATGAAGCGGCGAGCCACTTTAATGTACTCAAAGGTAACACTTTCTCTGATTTTGTCCAGGGGTTTACCAAACACAACATTGAACCTGCTTGCAATCGTAGTCACTAAATGTTGACCGCTAAAATAGTAGCCTGCAGGAATGGTCAACACATGAGTGGACAGTTGTTTAGTTGTGGGTCCATCTGATTTCTTGTTGTCAATGCCAGTGATGCCTCGTTCATCTAAGGCTTGTTGCAATTGCTTGTCGTACACTTCAACTGTGAAAAAGTTTTGATTTTCGACGATGTTTTTGATTTGTGTCGGGTGTATTATTTCCACTAAAGCTGCTTCCCAGTGATCATCTTGATCCAAATGCATGGCTTGAGGTAATTTAGACGTGTAACAACACAATGTGTTGTTAGGAAACACCTCCATGGAACTGTCACTGGGTAACGTTAAGTAAAATTGGTTAATAGTGTTGTTCATATTTCCAATGTTCTTCTGTCCGAGGAGTCACTCGAGGTTAAAGGAGTGTCTAAAAGAGGATTGTGATTGGAAGGGTGACTGTCAGGAGAAGGACTAACGTTGGCCGCCAGACTCCCAATATTGTTACTGTTGTTCCCGTTGTAAGAGTATTTCAGGGAAGGATTGGGAAGAAGATACCCGATGCAACTGCTGAGTAAAATGGTCCACAATTGTTTGTCTCCTTGTTGCAAACTCAAATTAGCAATGGCTGCACCAATGAAACAATATACCACAAAGATTTGACAGAAAAAAACGATTTGCGTTTTAGGGACACGTTCTCCACACCAGACCCACAAGGGTTGCTTTTGTAAATCTTGCAGAGATGACGTGGGTGAAGGAGTAGTCACTGTGGTTGCTGAAGCTGTATTGAAGGGCATGATGGTCACTTCTTTTTATAGTCGATGACTTGCGAAGCGTCAATCCAAGAATCAAAACTAGGAGGATATCCTTTCCAACGTACTTTGACTTCTTTGACACGACGTTTTCCTACTTTACGGGTTCTTCGTTCGAGAATGCTTTCAATGTCGTACACGTCGTCTTCTTTTTTGGTAACACGTTGTAACTCAGGCAAGTAAAATGTTCCTTTTAATACTTCTCCGTTCATGTCTTCCAATTTATAGACGGTAGGATGACGATCGCGCACTCGTCCAGTAACACGAAACAATTCGGTGGTCCAGTTGGGTAAGTAACCTTTGTCGAAAGTGCGTTTGGTTTTGCCAATGCGTACCCAATCTCCCGGGGTTAACACTTCTCTACCTTTCTTGGGGACAGCCCTCGTCCGGGACGTACCAAACAGACGCTCAAAAACAGTCACTTCGTTGTCAGGTGTCACCTCTTGTGGGGCACGTCCAATGCTTCTATGGTAAGATTGATTGTAGGCTTGGACTAAGTGTGGTAAGACGTCGATGTACTTGAGAGTGTGTTGATGCGTAAAATATTTCCACATGCGTTCTTTCAAGGTACGTTGAAAACGTTCCACGATACTGGCTTTGGTTTCAGGATTTTCGGTGGTGAAAAAATGAATGTCACGTTTTTTTAATTCTCGTTGGAAAGCTTGGTTCAGAAATTCGGTGCCTTTGTCGGTTTGCCATCGAAGAGGGTGACGACCACTTTGTTTCAACACCAGTTGCAAAGCTCGTACTAACTCTCCGCTCGATTTGGATGTCAATGGTACGACCCAGGCAAATTTAGAAAAGACGTCGATGACACAAAACAAATATTTGTAGCCACGATTGTAGGTGGCTAAATGAGAGACATCAGCTAAATCGGCTTGCCATTGATGATCGATGCCTTCCACTTGAGTGCGACTTCTGTGAAATTTTCGTCGAATGGGTTTGTGTAAAGTGTACGTCGCTTGTTCTTGTAACCATCGTTGTACTGCTGGTAAACGGAGCTTTTTCAGGCGAGTTTTGGCAGCACGATACAATTTCTGAATGCCTCCGTAACCTGCAAGGTGAGCTGGATCGTAGTAAATGCTGGCTAATACCTTCTCCATGGTTTTTGTTAATAAGGGACCCACTCTTCGAGGATATTGCTTTGGGTGGGACGAAATGCGGGTTGTTTGGAAACGGTTTTACGTGTCCGATGTGCCACAGGAGTTGACGTCGAGGGTAATGGTGGTGGCGGAGGTAATGGGATAGCTTCTTTGGCCTTCTTTTCTTTTCTCACTTCTGGTTTCCTTTCTTTCTTTTTCACATCTGTCGAAGAAGGAGTAGCCATCATCTTTTTAACCCAAGTTTTGAGTTCTTCTCGTGGGGGAGTGGGGGAAGGGGTTAACAAGGAAGTGGCAATCTTACTCGGAATGGGAGTAGCAGTAGGTGTTTGAAAGAGATCATGGGGTTCTTCTTCCTTGGGTAATGATGGGGTAACGTCTGTTTTAACTGCTGTAGAGGGTGAGGGTGAGGGTGACGGGTTATTCATTAGAGCCTTAAAATCGGACAAAGTGGGTTGAGCTGTTTGTTCCACAGCTTTCTGATGAAAGAGTTGTAGCCGTTTCAAGAGTTGACCGTACTTTTGTGATTTTTCGGTTTCGGATAAATCGTGGCGATGGATCAAGGACTGCAATTCGTGTTGTAATTGCGACATCTCAGCCAAATTGGGATTGGGTGGTAAATGGGGGGATCGTTGTTCTTGCCAATGATGGTATTCCATCCATCGTTTGTAAGGAACCAAAGTTAGTTTTCGTCCTTCCATGGGCTTTCAAAGGTTATGTCTGAGATTGTGGTGCTCCATAGTGTCCTTTTATCTTCTACCCATCCCTTGGTTAAACCCTTGGGATATCCCTTGGGTCACCCCTTGTAGCAAACCTGGTATTATGCCTGTCAACAAAGGAGCAAGAAAGGGTAAAAATCCTCCGCGTTGCACCAACATCTTTTTCTTTTGACGGACGGATATTTTCTTTTGAACCATTTGACGAAGAACGTGTCGATGTTTGGCGAAGCATTTTTTCTTGTGTGGAGACAAAGGTATCGTGCCTTTCAAAACATTCAAACAACATTCACACACGGTATCGATGACATCTTTGGAGGCTGTTTTAATGATTTGTTTTCGCATGGGCGGAGAGGCTTTGGACAGGACGGACAACACGTCTCCGTGTTTGGCTAAACGAGGAGGTAGTCCTTTCCTTTTCTTTCCTTTGTGGGGTGAATAAGAATGTTTTTTGCGAGGTGACATCTTTGCTTGTTCGTTCCAGAAATACACTGATGTCAAAGACTTGGTACACACCCTCTTTTATCTTCTTTTTTCTATTGGCTTCTCCAAAAGGTAACGGCATGCTTCGCTAAATCCTCAAAAGCAGGGCTAAAGATACCAGTTCGGTTATTAGCTGCTTTCTCTAGTTTCTGCATACCTTTAATAAGACCAATAAATATGCCTCCCCTTTGATGACTTCTCTTTTTCTTTGGATGACTGTGTCTTTTTACGGGAGGACGTCGTTGTTTGGTTTTTGAGCGTTTGGTAGGATGACGAGATTGTCTTTTTCCTTTTCCTTTTTGGACGGTAGAACGTCGAGGGTGATGGTGTGCACGTTTTTGAGGAGGCATCCTTGAGTGTTCATCAGTGGTACAGAAAAAATACTGATTGACGTCGTGGTTTTCAAGTCATATTTTTATACTGGAATGCGTCGCCACTGATTATCTTTGCGTCGTATCAGCTTCATGGCAGGTAACACACGTCGTGAAGGAGTTCGCAATGGACTCAATCGGGACAGTTCTTGTTTGGACAAATCTAGTAAACTCTTTAACATGCCAGATCTTTCTTGGACTTTGACTTTGGGGGCAGGTACTTTATGAGCAGCTGCTACTGACGCTAATGTGGACGAGGGTGTCTCCGGTGGAGGAGACGTTTTGGGAGACACAGATTTCCAATGTTTCATCAAATTAGGAAAAACGGGTGTCAAATTGGGTTTGGCTGGCATCACCCGCAACGGAGAAGTGGCAGCCCCTGAGGCTACTGGCAACGTAGTCCCTGCCAAACGTCCTTGTAGATCTTTTCTTACAGGTCGTGGTTGACGAAGGTAAGGTTGTGTCCTGGCCGAAGTGCCTCTTTTGCGGGTGACCGCTTTTTTCTGTGGACTTTTCTTTTTCTGTGCTTTGGTCTTGGTACCCTTGTTCTTTTTCTTAGGGGTTTGTTTGGCTTTTTTTGTTTTCTTCTTGGCGTGAACTTTGGGAGTATTGGGATCCCATTTTAAAAGGGAACGAATGATGACACCTCCTAGAGAACCACTACCTCCAGGTTTCAATATGATTTGCTTTTTGGTGTGAGTGTCAATGCGAGGATTGGCCAGTTGCGTCAAGGCTACTTTGTTTCTGTCAAAAAAGCGTTTGGTTTGATGTGGAATGTGAATGATGCCTTGCAGTATTTGACGTGCTGTCACCGTAAACCATCGTAAGACTTCTTTGAGACTGGCTTCTAAGACGTGAGCACGTCTTTGTGGATTTTTTTCGCGACTGATGCCGTACAAGGCACGAATCAATTTGATCGGAAGATGAGACTGAAGGGACGTCATGTTGACGATGTATGAGACCAGGTCAAAGTAACCCAAGGTTTTTATAGATTTTTTTAGTGCTTCATAGTGTTATGTCGACGAGGAGGACGTGTACACGACAGGTCCTCCGTCTTGACACCAGTCGTGAAACAAATCGGTACGAAATCGCAAATAATCAGGGGTAGTGGGTTTTAAATCCACGAGTAAATAGGCGTGTGGCGTTTGAGTGGCATCATCGTACGCATGAGTTAGCCAAGGTGTTCCTAACTGTTTGGCTAAAACTTGCACTTGTGATTTATCTCGAGGACTTTTAAACAAGACCACGTAATGAGCATTGAGACTAATGGTACGATGGGCTTTACTTTGTTGAAATAAATTTTGTGTAATGTAAATGACACTGGCATTACGATGATGCCCTTTACGTGTAAACCACAGTTTAATTTCTTCTTCGTCTTCTCCTAACATGTCGTCAAAAATAACCCAATGAGTTTGACTAGGGTCAGACACGATCCCCTCGTCTTCTTTAGGAATGCCTGCTACAAGCACAATGGAATCACCTTGACTTTCTTGCAAGAGGCTGTATGCCGATTGCCACTCTTTGTAACACCACACGATGCGTTGAGGTGGACGATCGATCAAATGATGTTTATGTTCGATCAAACGTTTGACAAATTCGGTTTTGCCTGAACCGCTCGGTCCAGCAATTAACATGTTAAAAGGATGACGAAGATACAAGGCTTTCCAACTAGCCTGATCTAAGTGTTCGTCAATGACTTTGAATGTGGAGGAGGAAGGAGTAGTAGAAAGAGTAGAGTGAGCCATAGTCGTGTAGTGGTATGTCAGTATTGACACAACAACAGACAAGACAAGAGGTTTTTATACTTTTTTCAAGACACGTTTATTTGAATGCATGTTTAAATTTGAACAACACGAAAACATAAAAGCCAAATGGATAAATACAGGAATAAAATACCTAGGCAAACGATCAAAGTGGCAAATAAACAAGTCCCTGTACAACGTGGTTTGGGTAACGAAGGTGTCCTAGAGGTAGTATGTAATGTTCTTATAGTCTCCTCTACAGGGGGTACAGTCACATAGGTGTCTTCTCGAAAGGGTCTTTGTGGGGGAATGTCCATGACAGTTTTGTCTTGAACAGAGGGATTGTCTTGGGTGATAGATTCTTTTTCTTTTTCTTCTTCTGGTACTGTTACTAACACAGGATTAAAAGTGACTTTTTTCACACGACGATGACTTTTAGGAACACAACGCTTGGGCATAATGGGATGCTTCGTTTGTCCAAGCCTCAAAATCCCAACTTTTCCAGTCACGTACATCTGTCCAATGAGGGTGTAAATCACAAGCTACACACACATCTTCGTACACTGCTTCCGTACGTAAAAGTTGACGAATCTTTTTTTCTTGGAAAGGTCGAGACGTATCCAGATGAAAGCGTAAGGCTTTGAACAGAATAAGTCTCTCGTGGACATTTAAAGGAGTTACCATACTGTCTTATTTTTTGATAGGTAGTGTTCGTAAAGTGTCCACAAGGAATCGGCAGGTAAACGAAATCCCAGAAAGCAAGTCACTAAAACACACACGACACGTCGACCCCAATTCATAGGGTATAGTTCATGTAATAAGTGTTCGTAATCTTTCACTGTGTGAATCTTCTCATTGATATCCTTCCACGGAATCTGTTGGATCACAACTGATAAAGGTTGTGGCATGGTTGTTCTCTTTTATACTTCTTTAGGTCAAAGACTATCAGTGTAGATTCAACCCAGAATTAAACACAGAATTAAATTTGCTCAAAAAGCGAAAGTGATTAATATAACGTGTAATTTCGTCCCACTGCCATTCAGGGTAACGGTTAAGAAGGATCAAAGTATCTTCAGATGTAAACGTAGTAAATTGGTAACGGAGCAAAAAAATACCCTTGATCCAGAGAAATCTAACACGTCGGTTAATTTTTGTCACTTTCCTCTTGTGAATTTCACGACACAAAAGTTCTACAGTCACCCATTGAGATTTTTCTTTAGCAAGGCCTTGCCAAACGTCCTTGTAGATCTTCTCTTGCAATTCGTGTGGTAATCCTTGAATATAATGTTTTAGAGAGGGTTTATATACTGGTCTAGGTGTGTTACACGACATGGAGTAGTAGTGTCACTTCCAATCACTAGGTCCCACTAAAGGTAGGTATTGACAATTCGGAGACCATCGAGCATGTTCCAGGTAAGCGGAATCTTTATGTTCCCACTCGTAAATGGATACACCACAACTGAAACACTTGACTTTATCCCCTTCGCCCAAGTAGAAAAATCCGGCTCTGGCTAATTCTTCAGGAGTTGGTCCAGGCAGATATTTTGGCCATTTATCTTTGAAGGTTTGAAATCGACTTTTAAAGTGGCAGTATTCAGGCAAACTCGTCGGGAACGAATATTCGACTCTCCTCACTTCTGTTCGATGCAGGTACGGTGAAATTCCTAGGAGTCCACGATAACGTGTCGCACCGCTTTCGCATCCCTCAGGTTTGACACGCACAGCATCACTTTCCAGGGTAGATATAGGGGTAGTAGTCATAGCAAAGTTCCTACGATATCCTGCTGAATCGCTAACGTCACAGAGCCTGGCATCACTACAATCGCAAGGTTTAGCATCGCACTCCACTTGAGAATTCCCAAATTTGAATGCTGTCTGTTTAAATGGATTCATCTTCTTTTCGCTTGGTCGTTGTAGTGATAAATGAACTATTGATCGTGGACGATGTCCCTTTTTATATGCTGCCCAATTTTGACGTGACCGTACGGTAGAGTGAAGTGATTGGGAAGTCGTACTCTCTTTTGGTACACGATTTGATAGACTTTTTCCAAAGGTCGGCTAACAATTTGGTGTGTGGGTAAACGGACAATCTTGTGCGGTTCGTGGGTAGACACTTGAAACGTTTCATCCTGTCCCGACTGCAAGGCTTCTTGTAGTACGTCAAAGTTCACCACTTGACTGGTGCGATAATTAAGAGTCAATCCTTTCACTTTACATTCGGTGTGCATTTTTCCTTGGGGGTCTCGGTATTCGTAGCCGTAATTTTTAGGACCGCCACTTGCAAAACTTAGAATCTTGTCGTCGGGATGTTCATCGGTCCAGGCTCCTAAACGGTCTCCTTCGATGACAGGGTTACACTGGTTCGGTCGGTGAATGTAGATGCAACTGTCTGTGTCAAAATACAACACGCGATCTCCTAACAGTTCTAACACTTCGTACAATTTTAAGCGAGCGTGGGCTGTCACGTAAGCCGCAATGATGACATTTCCAAATTTGTCGGCTTCTACAAAGTCTAGTTCTTCTTCGTAATTGACTAAGATCAAGTCCTCACGAATGACGTCCACGTGTTTAATGACTTTGGTTGGGTCGTGAATCATCTGGAAGTAGCGAGACGGTTCGGACAAATACTCCGTCTTGGGTAAAGACGGACGTTGTGCCATTTTACCCCACAAACAATTGAGCATCACTTTGGCAAAGGACCGCCTTCCTTCGTTTTTCTCGATGTGGTCTAAAGTGATACCTTCCTGCTCCCGATATTTTTCTTTGAATATCTTTTGGTCTTCGGGAGTGTGACACCAGGAAGGATAGCCACTAGCTTCTTGTTTTAGTTTTAAAAAGGTATCCACGTAGTCTGCAAAAATACCTTTCTGTCTCTCGTCGCCCTTGCAGTATTGTTGTGTTTTGGGAAAGTGGTAAATTTCGTACACTTCTAACAGTTGATATCCCAGGTCCAGAGCTTTAAACAATTCCACGCTCACCCACGTTCCTGTCAAGGCACGTTCTTCCTGAGTGTGATGACAAGGTTGGTCTTGGTTGCACGTTTCGGCACATGTGCGACACAAAGGAAACATCAGTTTTCCTTGGCAATGGTGAGGTAAAACGGGATGGTACAAGTCTGTGGGTGGTAAGACTTTACACTTGATCAATCCTTCGTACTGTCGAATGTGGTCCAAATCAATGTGTTCTGTCATCAATTCTGGATGCCCTACGGGAAAGTGACAATATTTGCACACGTAAGGATACAACGAACACACGTCCAAGTATTTGATTTCTTCTCCCTTCTCCTCGTCCGCTTGGTACAGTAAACAGGTAGCATTCGTTCGTCCTCCGTACAAACTATCCCGAGGGTTCAGGGGGTCCACCCACTTGTAACTTTCTACGATGCGTTTAAACTCGGGATCGGTTTTCAAACGCTGATCGTACTCGTGTTCCCACATTTCCACCACCTGGTATCCTTGCTGTTCTAACTTCAAACGTCGCTGACACGTGGTCTGGTACAAGTCTTCCATGGTTCGTTGTAAAAACTGATTTTTGGTGTTACGCTGAGGGTAGCATAGGGGACATCCGTGAAATAAACATCCGTTAAACTCGTACACGATCTGAGGGTTTTCTAAGTCCCAACCATCTACCGAATACGTTCCGATGGTCTTTTCGCCTCCTCCGTTGCGAGCGTGTTGGATCCATTTGTCTTCCTTGTCGCACAAGTAATGGAGCCAGCGTAGAGCTTTAACCGAGTATTGACGTTTGACAAAATTTGTCGTTTGAGGACTGATGACCGCTAGAGTATTTTCGGGCATAAAGCGTTTTCGGTACACTAAGGAACATGCTTTGGCAATGGTACAAGCTTCTTTCAAAGGATCGATCCCTCCGTATTCCATGAACAGTTCTCGAAATTTTCCACAACAGCGTCGTAAAATGTCCACGTCAGATCGACAATACTTTAACATTTCTTCTTGAAAGTCAAAGGGGTCCGAGGCGTGAGTCTGGTACCAAGCATGGAAAGCTTCTCGTTGTTCGGTGCGCATGTTGTCGGGGTCGTAGTCGTCAACCTCAGGCAAATGGGGTAGAATGGCATGTTGATTGGCTTCGGTATTAAAAAAGTGTGGAAAATAACCTTTGGCCATTTCTGTCATTCCAAACGTTTTAGGCATGCGACTCAAAGGCATGGCCAAGTAACACATCGAATCTTTAAACTGTACTTGTCCTACTTGCATAGAAATGATTTTGGCTCCGTTCAAAGTCACTTGAGGCCGTTCGGTACTTTGTTCCGCATAGTATCTAAGCAGAAATTGCCCATCGTATCCCGAGAAATTGTGAGCCATGACCGTGGCATGGCAATGACACTCTCCGTAACGTTCGATGTCTTCTGGACTCCACGTTTCGTCGATGGGATTTAAGATCCATTGGGCAAAATCGGCTAGCGTGTTTGACCCTCGAAAGATTTTTTCACGTCCTCCAGGAATCTTGCTACAGTGAGGGCAATGACTAAAGATAGGTTCTTGGATGCACTGCTCGCACGCTCGATGAGCCACGCAGAAATTGGGAATGTGAATACCGGTCTCTTGCATGCATTCGAAATCAAAAAAGATAAAATTCCCTTTCTTCTGGGTATCTTTTGGTTGGGGTTGATATTTTTGAATGAAGCATTCGTGCTCCAAGTCCACAATTTGGCGACAAATGTGACATCGTTTCTTCCCTCGACAAACGTGTAACTTAACACTATTGGTACGTATGCCTTGTCCACAAGTAGGGCACAATCTCAGAAGCTGACAAGCATTTCTCTGCTGTGAACCTTGCATCTTCAAATGTTGTTGGTAACAGGTAAGACTGACAAAAGTGCGCTGACACACAGGGCAATGCACTCGTACTTGTCCTTGGTCCAGACAAGGTTGTGAGGCCAAACATCCCTCACATTTTGATCCACAATACTTGTGTTGTTCTCGATTGTTATAACCATAGTCACATTTTTCACAGTAGTAACCGTATTTCAGAAATCCAGTGATACTGGTAATGGTATCAAAATGACTATCGTGATGATAGACGTGAATGTATTTTCGGTCTTTGAAATCGTGGCCTCGAAACAAAAGAGGTCCACGCACTTCTTGAGGGTGTACTTTCAAAGTGTAATGTGGAGACAAGACGTCTTGCAACTTTTGCATTTCTGGAATGCCACAAGGAGTGTCTTTGGATATCCCCGCTTGCTGTAACAGAAGTTCTGCTTCACTTCGTTGTTTGGCTCGGTCCGATTGTCTAATAGTTTTCCAGGCTCTTTTCCATTCTGTCGTGTCGTTCTTGTCGGCATACGTTCGTCCCACGACGACAGCACGGGCTAAACACATTTGGTCTTGAGGATTGTTAATTTGGACGAGGCTTCGCTTCATGCTGCGAAGGCTGTCGACCAATAATACTTTTTTGCGTCCTGTCCCCTGGGGAAGAGACACGTGGGTCATAAACAGTGTGGCTTTTCCATCGTCAATGTGAAACTTGTCGTTGGATTGTTGCACATGTTGAATTTTGTCGATGACTTTGGAAGGTGTTAATTCTGATGGGCTAGTAAACTCGATCCAAACGGGAGACTTCAAATTATCGTGATGAATAGAAAGTCTCAAGCGATCGTCTTCTTTGGCTTGACATTGCTGTTTCAGTGCAGTTAACACAGAATCCCACACCTCAGTAATGAACCCTTCTGTATTCTCCAAAGGTACATTGGACTTGAAATCTTTAAACTTTACGGCATACGTGTAAGCCGTTGTTCTAAATTTTCGAGAGGAACGCTTTTCTGTCTCTCGAATGTGATAGTAATTTTCAGGGTTTACTAAGGGTGGTGCACTTTGCTTGGACGTGGATTGTCTGGGTGTGGATTCGGGCTCACTCATGTCATCTTCAAAATCACTGGCATGAATTTGAGCCAAGACTTCAGCTACTGTGTTAGGCGATACATTACGTTTCTGTCTCTTACTGTCTTTTCCTTTCTCCACAGCATGATGTGGTCTTTTCATCTTGTCTGCAAAAAGTCAAATGACTACCTTTTAAAGACCATAACCCTATATATTCATGTTCGATCCGTGCATATATATATAAAGGGTTAGTGTCTAACCTTTCAGTATTCCTTTCACTCTCACATTGACCAGAACGATGGAAGAACCTACACAAGTGGAACTTCTCATTAGAGCTTTACGTGGGGTCATACGAAAGTTTTCGTCAGACCAGCCGACGGCCTACTCTCCTTCCTATCGAGATAAAAGTCAAGATACTTGCTATATATGTAAGAAGAAAGGACATTGGGCTACAGAATGTTCAGATCGTAACAAAAATAAAAAAGGCTACAATAGAGACAAAAGTCAAGATACCTGTTATTATTGTAAAGAGAAAGGACATTGGTCTCCAAACTGCCCTAAGAAACAACAGGAACAGGAGGAGGAGGAGAAAGAGGAGGAGGAAAGGAATTCTGAACAGGAGGAGGAAGAGGTACCCTCCCCCAAGGAAGAACCCCGTCACGTTCACAAGAAAAGAAGACGAAACGAAAGTGAAGAGGAAGAAAAAAAGCTGTGACAGTAAAGAAAATGAAAAAACAGAAAGAGTGAAACAGAAGAAAACCTATGAACTTTTTTAAAGTGGTCTTGTGTTATGTTATGTTGTGATTTTGAATTGTGACGTTTGTACTAGAATAAACTAAAGAGAAAAAACATAAGTGTCTCTTGGTTTTGATTTGATAGTATAATTACCTACACTCACACATTCATTCACTCACACGTACATCATGGGTTTTTAAAAACATAAAGGACTTTTGAGTTTTCATTGAAATAGGCAATTGACATAGTATTTCTTTTCGAAATAATTGGAGTGGTCCTGAAAAGGACCGTTGGTGTTTTGTGTTTAAAACAAAACAAACTCAGAAACGGGATGAAATCCTCTTGAGCTGTCTTAAGCCTTTGCCACGGCCAAGGCCTACTTCGGGACTGGTGGTTCTTGTCAATGATTTGGTAGAAATCACTAACGGTGGTAAGGTAGACGTAGTCACAGAGAGATCAGGTTGTTTCGCTCGAGAAGGTCTTTTTCTCTTCGGTCGTGATAAAGAAGTCTGATACATTTGTTTCAGACTCCTTAACTCAGCTAAAATATCTAAAAGTACCGTCGTAACCGTTTGATTTTCACTATTTTCTTTCTGTCCTTGGTCTTCATTCTTCTCCGTTGCTGCTACTGTTTCTTCCTGGTGTTTTCTTCTTGCTTCTTCTTCCTGCTGTTGCATAAGAAAAGCTTGTTCTTCTACTTTCTGTTGTTGTAAAAATCGCTCCAATTCTTCTTTTTGTCTTTGTTTAAAATCATCGACGTGTCCATAAGAAGATACAGAAGGCAACGAAGGTTCCGGAATAAATTCTTGCGATGTTAAAAAATCCACAATATCCCAGTTAAAATCAACTTCTTCTGGATGTAGCTTTGTCATGACTTTAGTAGTCACTGTTGGTCCATGACTTGCTGTCTCTACTCCTGTCTCACTCCAATTCATTGTCTTCTTACTGTCCGCCATGATTGACAACTCTCTTGAATCGATTGACTGCGCACAGGCGCTAGTACCTCTATATAGAAAAGGTGACGTCACAGACTGCTCTCTTCCGATTGGATGGCTGTGTCTGACTTTTGTAACGCACGTTTGGATTGGTGGATACACTCAATCCGTTTCAATCCGCTCTTCCCCTATAAATAACCGCAGTACACGGCATTCGATTCACCTGTTCTCATCAGAAGATGTGGACTAATGTTGAATCGTCAACCCTTGTGTCAAGTATGCTGTTTAGGACTGACATACCCATGTATGTCAGATCATCATGGAGTGTCATTCATAGGACGGAGACAGCCTATTGGAAGAGAAGAGTCTATGTGGAAAGACAAGGTTGCTTGAAGAGAGTTCTCTTCTATGGACCCACAGTAAGGAGAAGTTTAAGGAAGAGAAGAAGATCTGTGAGATGTCCTCTGTGTTAACAAGACAACGTTAACATTACACCTAACGGCCCTTTTCAGGGCCACTCATAAGTCTCGAAAAGATAGTAGCTTTCATTGCCACCCTTTTTTTCCCTTGTTTTATTTCCCATGTTATATTTCCCTTGAGGCTATATAGTCCCACTATGTTCCATTTCCCTTGAGGCTATATAGACCCACTATGTTCAATTTCCCTTGACGCTATACAGATCCCCCATGTTCCATTTCCCTTGAGGCTATAGTGTCCCAAGCTGTTTTGAGGCTATAGTGTCCCAAGCTGTTTTTGACTGGATTTTCCCTTGAGGCTATAAATCTTGAGGCTATAGTGTCCCAAGCACTTTTTGACTGGATTTTCCATTGAGGCTATAGTGTCCCCTATTACTACTAATGTCCCCAATAAAGTAAACTAAGCTAGATATAACACATACTATTAGTACCAATACCAGGTTTGGCAGACGATTTGTCGGACTACAAACGTCATAAAAAAGGAAATTTTTCAATAGTATCTATTTCGTATGGCGCCTGTGTATCTACTATATTTCTCACGGCTGTCGTTCTCGTGCTGCGATCAGAGTATGTCTCAGTTTGGATTACAATAGGTATGACATGGTATGCAAACAGTTATAAACCAGATCGTGAATTGGTTTTCCTCAAGAGAAAAAGAAATGGATAATTAAAATTTGCTTTAACGGTCCTGAATTTTAGTTATCAATAGGCAAACATAGTATAAGAAAAGTCATTCAATATATTAATTACTGTAATCGAGTGGAAATAAGTCGACCTATCACGCGAAAGACCATAGATCAAACTCAACACTGCAGCTTTTTATTTTATATTTTTGTTGTATGCTTTATTACCTTAAATTAGGAGAAGAAGTATAGTATTTATAGACGTTTTATCGCGTGATTTGAAACCATAAAATTAGATTGTTTAATTGTTTTTAATTAATTTTATTAAATTATGAATATATTTTGCTAATCCGGTACAAGGCAGCCGTAATGCTTTACGCAAATCAAACGTAATTATACGCTGAGCGGCGGTGCAAGAAGTTTATTCATATGATACAGAGAGCGAGCAAGCGAATGTTTTTTTTTTTCTAGTTAAGGTGCACAGCAAATGTGAGTGCAGCATAAAGATTATTTATTTCTGCCCATCGCTTCTATCCTCGTCCATGAAGGGTTGGAGTGAGTGGCGAGTGGTCATAAAGAGCTAGACCAACGTGTAAAAAAGCTTGCCACCAGTTTCCGGTGAACCGCTGGTTCTTCCTGGAACCTTCCTGATTTATGATGTCTTCCTCTACAAAATATATAGCCTAATCATGGGCAGAAGAAGAGGCTTTAACTTCACGAGATCAAACCAAACTATCGATTATGGTATCACGGTACCAATTGTTTTTCCATAGACCTCAATGCTAATATTTGGAGAGATAACTATATTTTCTATCCTAATTTAGCATGCATCTCACACACTGTTATAGAGAACAATGTTAGATTGTCAATTTGACAATGACAAAACCAGGTACTCCATTGCATTTAAGAGAGATAACTCTGCTGGAACTAGACAGGGGTATGAGTTATCTAGTCACAACATACCTATTTTCAGTCATGTGTATTACATTTTCAAAAATCATAAAAAATACAAAATTTGATCTATTTAGGAATTAGCATAAATTCACATGTTGCCAAGAGGCTAACCTTTTTTTTAAGCCTAACAGAAAGTACAACTCTTACATAATCCACCAATCAAAGCTTGTCTTGTTCTTAAGGTCTGAATGGTATGGACCTACACCACCCACATGGACTTGCGCAATTGGTACCGTTATACCTATATGGTAGCGCTGTAACGTAGTATGTTTAAAGTAGGAAAGCCCTACCTGCAGCATTAGGTATAACGGTACCAATTGCGCAAGTGCAGGTGGGAGGAGCTTATGGTGTAGGGTTCCATACCATTCAGAGATTAACAACAACACAAGCTATGATTGGTGGATTATGTAAGAGTTGTACTTTCTGTTAGGCTTAAAAAATAGTTTAGCCTCTTGGCAACATGTGAATTTATGTTAATTCCTATATAGATCATATTTTGTATTTTTTATGATTTTTTGAAAATGTCATAGACATGACTGAAAATAAGTATGTTGTGACTAGATAACTCATACCCCTGTCTACTTCCAGCAGAGTTATCTCTCTTAAATGCAATGGAGTACCTGGTTTTGTCATCATCAAATTGACAATCTAACATTGTTCTCTATAACAGTGTGTGAGATGCATGCTAAATTAGGATAGAAAATATAGTTATCTCTCCAAATATTAGCATTGAGGTCTATGGAAAAACAATTGGTACCGTGATACCTAAAGGTAATACCAGCTTCAGAGTGTATCCATAGTAACGAGTATATATAGCCACCATTTCTATAATGTCATAGTGTCATTTGGTTAAACAATGAATATTGAGAAGTTTTGGTCTAATATTGACAGACTTTTACATAGAAAATGTATAAAATCTTCAGATGAAGACACATGCTGGCTTTGGAGGGGGGCATTTGATAAAGACGGCTATGGCAGACAGAAAGTTGTATGGCCAGATGGTGGAGTCTGCTCATAGGATGTCATACATGCGGCAAAATAATTTATTTAAACACAATATATCACGTATGGATGAATGTGGTCACCTATTAGATATTTCACATATATGTCATAATAAATCATGTATAAATAGTAAACATTTAGTTCTAGAGCAGCATGCCATAAACCAGGATAGAGAACATTGTAAGGCACAAGGAAGGTGTTCCGGTTGTCATAGACCGGTTTGTGTCATATAAGAAATGCTGGATTAAGTGATCTTTGGTAATTTATTATATATATGGTCTTCTTTTCCCCTTTTCTTTCATGATTTCTTTACAAATTTTGTTTGAAACCTTTTGCATCCCCTTCGTGGAAGGGGCAGGGATGCTGGCAGACAAAAGTAATTTCCTTAGGCCAGCATTTCCCATTGACACTTGTGTCAACCCAACTTGTAGCCCTCTGTTTATATTGGCTGCTTTGCGTCCAGAACTTTTATTTTCAATTTCTTCAAATAGATTAAACATCTTTAATTTGTAACTACATTTGTTACAAATTGCCCGTTCCCTCCAACCAAGGCCCCATTGCTCTTCAGAGTGCTGGTCCCATTTAAAAAAAAACCAAACACATTGGGGATACTTGTGTATGTTCTCGGAATACAGAATTCCACATCAATTCATTCTGGTGGACATTTATTATCTGATTTGTAGATGACTCCTCATCTCAGCCAAATAATAAAATAACTACTGTCAGGCACTCTACAATACTTTTATATGTATAGATCTCTGATTATGTAAGCACTCACATTCTGATATTGTTTTTTTTTTCTTTGATGTAATGCATATAATTTAAATCACATTTAAGTTAACTGAGTTTTATTATATGGAGAATTAAGACATGGAAAGAAAATTATTACACATGTGTAGGTATCTCACTAAGTTATCTCCCTTCATGGAACAAATCTTTTCAAGAAATAAAAAGTGACATTTTCAGTACTTTTTCTGTCAATAATGAGAAGATTAATAATACAATATTAACTAAATCATTGGATAATTATGCAAATTACAGTAGAATTGCTTTCATAATTTGTCAGAGCAAAGCTTACTGTTTGTGTGTTGTCTTTTTATAAACAATTATTCTTTCACTGGTTTAATCAAAGCCAATTAATATTAACTTATTGTGTGGAACCAGTACAAATTGCATGTGTCTGTATGCATTAAGTTATTTACCCTTTTATTTCAGACGGATATGCACACTGTTCCACCTGCAGTTTTGATGAAACTAAGGGCCGCAGCAGTACTGGTGCCAATGCATTGTCACTCTTATTCATCGGCATAGCCTCCACATACTGATCCCATGTGAGTCTAATAAACTTTCTATTCTCTGATTTTTGTACATTGTTGTTTTCAAATCTGATTCCTTTATTGAAAGGTACTCATCTCTTTTGGAAACAGACTCTCCTCCTGTTTTTTACTCCCTTGGAAGTGCTAGACTTTTTACTTTTTCTTGGCATTTTTCTGTTCTTTATTCCCCAAAGTATTCAAAATTCTAAACCAAAAGTGCGTATAAGTTGTATTATACAAGGTGTGATCACAGAATGGTTCATTACATGAATATTAGTTGCTATTTAAGGGAGGAATGTTTGTTGTTTATGTTACAGATGGGATTTGGGAGGCTGAACTGTGTGAAAGGACTGGGGTTAGTGACCTCACTCATTTAGAGGCAGTGAAAGTTGTTGATAGCCTAGACTGTTTCTAAAGATTAGGTCATGTCCACCTGTCCCTGCTGTTACTTTCTGTGTTTGTGAAACAAATATAAGTCCTTTACTTTATATCAAAATGTCTCTTTAAGTGTAGAACTGGTACATGCTGACTAGTGCATTGACCTTTGACCTTACTATTACATAATATGACATAATGTGATTTATCCCATATCACCAAAGTGAAGTATGATAAGTGCTAATATGAATAACACACAACTCATATTTAAAAGAATTCATTTTATTTCAAAAGATGAGTTTGATAGTGAAGGAAAGGCATGTAAACAAGAGTTAGAACAGCTCAATAACATTTCTATACACAGTCATATAAAACATAGCTTAGTACCTCATAAAATTGTTTTTGACAAGCGAGACTAGGTACATTTGTTACTTATATAGTCCCAAGCTATTTCACAGATTATTGGAAAAATCAATGTTTGCTATAGGTATAACGGTACCAATTGCGCAAGTGCAGGTGGGAGGAGCTTATGGTGTAGGGTCCATACCATTCAGAGATTAACAACAACACAAGCTATGATTGGTGGATTATGTAAGAGTTGTACTTTCTGTTAGGCTTAAAAAATAGTTTAGCCTCTTGGCAACATGTGAATTTATGTTAATTCCTATATAGATCATATTTTGTATTTTTTATGATTTTTTGAAAATGTCATAGACATGACTGAAAATAAGTATGTTGTGACTAGATAACTCATACCCCTGTCTACTTCCAGCAGAGTTATCTCTCTTAAATGCAATGGAGTACCTGGTTTAGTCATCATCAAATTGACAATCTAACATTGTTCTCTATAACAGTGTGTGAGATGCATGCTAAATTAGGATAGAAAATATAGTTATCTCTCCAAATATTAGCATTGAGGTCTATGGAAAAACAATTGGTACCGTGATACCATTACATCCAAGAATAGAACAGTGACCTGTATATCTGACTTCTACTTGTATCTGTTGCATTAAAATACAGTTAACTCGACAGTTGGCAAGCTTTCACTGCAAATATAGGACAACCCACTATAATGAAATAGTTGATGTGAAAGTTGTTTTTTTTTTTAAATACACACTGTTATCAAAAGTTATATATTCTGAGATGTTGTATATTGGACTGGTGCATTCACATTTATTTGAAAAACGCCATCATTAAAATTGCCATAAAGTGTAGTATATAAATTGAGATCAGGATATTGTTTTCCTCATTTACACAAAACAAAAATTCAGAACAGAAAAATAGAAGGCCTGCAGGTTTATAGATAGATGTTCTATAAGAGATTGAGTGTCATTTCGTATTTCCTATATTTGGCATATATTTTCCATTGAATCAAGCAACTATTTCCATTCTTGTGTAGATAAATATTTTCTCTTTTAAGAAGAATTAGGGTACTGATATTGGGTTGACAGAATACTAACATCTGGTTAACATAGTATTGACATCTGGTTGACAGAGTACTAATATATCAGGTTGACAGAGTACTAACATCAGGTTAACATAGTACTGACATCTGGTTGACAGAGTACTAATATATCAGGTTGACAGTACTAACATCGGGTTGACATAGTACTGACATCTGGTTGACAGAGTACTAACATCAAGTTGACAGAGTACTAACATTGGGTTAACATAGTACTGACATCTGGTTGACAGAGTACTAACATCGGGCTGACAGAGTACTAACATCGGGTTAACATAGTACTGACATCTGGTTGATAGTACTGACATTAGGTTGACAGAGTACTGACATTAGGTTGACAGAGTACTAATATCAGGTTAACATAGTACTGACATCTGGTTGACAAAATGTGTATTGTATTGCTTGGTAAATTTGTGAATTTGTTTCTTGAAACTGATGCTTAATAAGGTATAAAAATTAAGTTTTTAATTGTCTAAAAATTATTTTTCAAAGTACTGTGTCACTTTATAAGGCAAATAAATGTAGGGTGTATTTAGCAACATATGGTTGAATGTTGAAGTCACTCTGACTTTCTTTGAATGTTATCGGACCTTGATATCACAGTGGTTATAAATAATAGAACACAATCTTTTTTACAGCCTCTGCACTCATAATTCTCTTTAATGTGATCTTAGTGGTCCCGCACATATTCATTTGTTCATGGTTTAATTGCTTTGAGTGTGTTTGAGCCATTTGGGTTTTGTTTATTTTATTACATCTGTGATAAATGTTCTCAGCAGTATTACAGTAGAACCTGACTTGAAAGACCACCCTTTCTGCCAAGTAATTATGGTCTCTCAAGACAGGTGGTCTCTCATAACAGGTCCAAATGCTATATAATTAATAAATTTGTGCATTGAGAATATGGTCTCTCAAGACAGGTGGTCTTACATAGCAGTGGTCATTCACGATAGGTTTCACTGTAATACAATTCATGTTGCACCAGGCCACATACACTATTATTTTCATTTTTCTAAAAATCAGTCCCCCTACCCCCACTTGACATAATTTGTCAAGAACCAACACCATACTACCCACACTAGATTTTTAAGCTGTATTCTTTCAGCCACAGTGTTGTTTTCATTTTTTTTTAATAAAAAAAATATCACCTTTTACTCCCATTTGACAAAAATAATTTCTTTAAATACTTTATTGTCTAGCAGTGGGTGTTTTGGGGTTTAATCAATAAAAGTGAAGATAACATTGTCTGTGGCCTGATTCAGTACAATTCACAGAAATGTTCTTGTAGTGAAGGAGAAAGGACATCCTAGCAAATTACAGAGTACATCATACTATACTTTTAGGTTTAAAAAATGGCAGAGTTCTTATTAATATTATTACAAAGCATCTACCTTTTCCTTCTTTGGGTAATTAAAAAAATCTATTGTATCAAGCAATCATCTTCATTTAACAAGGAAACAAAATAACACATGGAATGGAAACAGAGATCAAAAGAAACAAGTCTGTATTGGACAAGGTATGGATTTTCACACTTTGGTCTAAAAGTCAACTTTCCTTGGTGAAAGACAGACTACCTGACATGTGGCACATGTTCCCTGTTACTTCTTACCCCCCCCCAGTCCTACCACACACAGTCTTACCCCACACAGAGGGACATGATACATTCACTTCAATACATATTTTCTGTTTTAAATATCTGAATAACTTTGAAAGGAGAAAATTAATAATCTCATTTAAAATAGCACAATCCAGAAGAGATCCATCTTCTTGTGTCTTAAATCAATTCATAACCAATATGTCATACATTAGACATCCCCAAGCTTTTTTCATAATACTTTAGTGAAAGTATGACTTGCTTTTACTTATGTTAATACTGGGTTTTTTTACCCTTTAAAATTAAAAAAAATCTCCATCACTAGCAACAGAGAAAGGAGTAAACGGATTGGAATTTTCATGAATTTGTACTGTAACTTTTGTAAACAATGTATAATCACAAATCGTCTATGTCTTGTCACAGTTTGAGATGAATAGATTTTAAAAATAATCATTACTTTTTTTAATTTTACACTTTGGCAACATGGAAATTAGAAATTATGTTGAATGATCCTGTTTTTGTAATATGAATAGTTTGGTTAACACATTCTAAGAAATAGTTTTATCCAATTCAAAATTTAAAATTATTTATTTCAAGAGTAAAAGTCATAGCAATCATCACAAAGTTTTCAATTAAAAGTAGCTCATGTATACAGATTATTCACTCTAATTTCAAAATCATTTTTTTTTGTTCTTTCTTCAAGCAAAACAATAGCTTTTTACCAAATGTTCATGGCTGGGTATGACTTTTGGAGTTTGGCAAAAGAGACATTTTGATTTTATTTAATTTTGCTATACCAAAAAAATTCCATTGACAAATATAATTGTAGGGAATTTTCCATATGTTGAAAGATAGCCATGAAAGTTAATATATAACAATAATAATTGTTTGCAGGAATATATTCCAATATGATAAAAATTACAATTAGTAATTTATTGAAATAATTTGTAAATGTTGATAAAAAAATGTTATTTATATACAAAATGTAGCAAACTAATTAGCAGATATTTATTACTGCATTGCAAATAATTTCCTTTATTTTTTTTAACAAAGATCAAACATGTCAAAACTTTTCTTCCAAATTTTCAGAGCTGTATACAGCTTGCAGCAGCTTGGCATGAATATATTTTAAAATAATTTAAATCTTTAAAAAATTCAATTACTGCTAAAAAGAAAGGATTAAATGTGGAGAAACTTATTTCTAGCTATTTAATTTAATCGATAGTAAAAACATAAAGTATTGGGGTCTCTTACAAATTCTGAACATTATAATTAGTTCACTGACAATGTATGTTAAGTTTAGAATAATATCCCAAATATTATTGTTAAAAAATTGTCAAACATTAGTATGCACAGCTGTGCTGTCATCTGTTTTCTAAATCATTTATTTTATTCTTCAAAGATTAAACATTTTAAAACCCTTAAATAAATCTGAACATTGAATAAGGTGCGGAATGAATATATTTTTTTTAAAAATTAAGCTCCAATTTTTGGATAATAATGAAGAGGGTAAATGTGTGGAAACATTCATTTGTTACGAAGTAGCTGTTGAAGTCTGTTGAAAGTAATTTAAATTTGGGGATGTGTATTTGCTGATTTTATGAAAATTGCATTTAGCTCTTCAATGAAAATTTTAATAATTTTAAATCAATAAAATAAGTATTATTTATACCAAGGGTAACATGAATGGATCATTATACACTTACCCCATGTTTAACAATGCTCTATGTAGATAACTTAATTTTTGCACATAAACAGTTTTCTATTTGCACTCCATGAATCTCACTTTCGTGCTTGATGGCTTCTTCCTTACCTCAAGTGGAAGATATCAACAAAATTTTGGGCCAGGTTGGTTTTGAACCAAAGTTTTTTTTGCAGAATGTATTTTTCTTCTTTCAGTCAGTGACCCGGACCTTTTGAATCAAAAATCAACAGTCTTCTTTCAGTCAGTGACCTTCTGAATCCAAAATCAATAGTCTTCTTTCAGTCAATGATCTTTTGAATCCAAAATCAATAGTCTTCTTTCAGTCAGTGACCTTTTGAAACCAGAATCAATAATCTTCTTTCAGTCAGTGACCTTTTGAATCAAAAATCAACAGTCTTCTTTCAGTCAATGACCTTCTGAATCCAAAATCAATAGTCTTCTTTCAGTCAATGACCTTTTGAATCCAAAATCAATAATCTTCTTTCTTATTCACATGTGCAAGTTTGGCATGAAATATGTCATGTAGAACTAATATTATTGTGCAGAATCCCATTTTAACTTAACATTACTGACTTTGATCTTTGACTACAACATTAATAAGGTCTTACTTAAATCCAGTTCAAGTCATCAGTAAATTTTAATTGGCTCTGTCATGTTCTTGCAATAAAAAAAGGTGAGATTTAAGAGAACTTTTGAAGGGGATCACTGTGTCTTTGTGTCTAATATAAATGGGCAATTCATTCCACGCTACTGGGCCCTGGTATGCAAAAGAACGCTGTCCATGTGACTTCATTTTCATCGTGGGAACAATGAGCATATGATTGTCAGAAGAGGAGTGCAAGTATCTTGCTGGTGTGTACACATGGATGAAGCCAGATTAGTATGTTGGACTGGAATCCGTCAGTGAAATGTAGCACAGAGAACAAATTTTGTGTTTGATTCTGGATCAAATGGATAGTCAGTGTAGGGTACAGAGCAGTGGGGAGGTGTGCTCTGATTGTGGCACTCTAAGGATAATCCGAGCAGCTATGTTTTGAACTTTTTGAAGTTTCTGGAGTAGATATTGAGACAAACCAGCCAGAACTGAGTTACAGTAGTCCAGTCTTGAAAGTACATGTACTAATAAACACACAAGTGTTTGAGTGGAATCAAGTGAAAGATATTTGTGAATGGAGCTGATGCGTCTCAGCTCAAGATATGCAGCCTTGCATATGTTCATGGCATGTTGGTGCAAAGTGAGAGTATTCTCCAGAGTAGCACCTAGGTTTCATACTGACTGAGTGAATTTAATGTTGATGTTGTTGATATTTTTTGTTTGAGGTTAAGGATGTGAATGACTTTGTGTTGTGATCAGAATGGCCTCAGTTTTATCATCATTTATCTGCAGCTTGCTACATTTTATCGATCATTTCATATGTTGTACAGTAACCAGTCTATATTATACAGGCAGTGAATTTGACCTTAGACATTCTGACATTGTAATCCTTACTTCAAGTGCAAGCTACCCACAAAATTTGCCAACTGTAGATGGTGGAAAACTTAAGTTATTTTTGCAGAACCCATTTTCCTTTTTCAAATATAATGACCTTGACCTTTGTGCCCCAAATCAGCTGGGCTCTTCTTTACCATAAGTGCAATTCAAGCACATAGTTTGATTACTGTAGATTGTGGATAAGTGAAATTATTGTGCAGAAAACAAACTGGTAATAAAGACCAGTGTATAGACATAACATAATATTTTAGATGGCAGGCATATGAAAATTTTGCTTCAAAAAGTAGACCATGCTCCTTCTGCTGTCTAAATTAATTTTAAAAAATTTCAAACACTATCCGTGACGTAGCTTTTTTAAATTCTTTGCATAGTCTAGAATTTCATTGGTTTTTCTGGGTTTAAAAAACAAAACTCAACTAACATTTTGGGTTTATGCTAGTTATTTTCAAAAATATTCACATTGTTTCTTATAAAACTGATATAAATATTAAACTAAAGTTGTAATTATAGAGTATATAAGGCAATAGTGACTTTAGTACAGTAATAGCAATATCTTGTTGGAAGTAATAAAGGCACAGAATACTTCAAATTATCATTATGAACATTTACCAGATAAAAGGATTTGCAGACAAACCAAATTAAGAAATAAACACATTGCGGTATCCATTTGTAAAGTTAATGGCAGTCCCTCTCTGTTCAAGATGACATGTAAACATCTAAAAATAGATTTAGGTTTTGGAGAATGAATCCAATTTGTTATGCCACAGGGATAGGTTCCCTGTTCACGAAATCCTAAGCTTGTGTTAACCACAAACTTGCATGGTGCATTGTGAGGGAAAACTCCCAAGTACATTCTTATATTTATTAAAAAAATTGCCTATAAAAAAATTACAATGTTCAGGTAATTTCTATCCAAATCAGTTTCTTTGACACAAATATATAGCACTTATATTGCGGAGATTTATGAATAAATGAATGTCTCAAATATTCTGAAAATTGGCACCACACATCCACAGTTACAATGTATAACCAATGAGAGTATTTTCAATAATCTAACCCAAATTATGGATGACTGAACTACTGCAAACCACTGAAAAAAACAGTAGAAAATCAGTTTGAAAAAAAACGTCATTTATTACATTTACTATAAATCAGTAACAGAAACATGTTTTTTCAATGAACTGTCTGAAAAAATGTAGTACATGTACATCACAAGTTTATATTAAAAATTGCCATCTCAGATAAACATTTCACAATTTTGCCATTATCTAAATACAGATAAATTATGAAGAGCCCCCAAACCCATTGAAATAAACTTTTCTGTTATTGGAAGGAATGAAATGCACCTGGGGCATAGGTAGGCACACTCAACTACACATATGAGTATACAATGTTGCCAAAAATTGTACATGGTAAGTATGTTCATGGTTTGCAGCTTTCATATTTTTACCATATATAGTCATAAAATAAGACAGATGCTGATATTCCTGGAAAATCAGAGTCTATTTAGCTTGTTCTGCTGATAACTCTTAACAAACTAAATAGACCTAAATCTAGTATTTATTATGCGATGGGAGATCTGGGTGTATGCAGTTTTTGCATGGACTTGACTTATCGGTTAGTATACATGGTATTGTGCTCTATAATAGACACCCAAAGAACCCTAGGAATGTGACAAAACTTCAAATGCAGTGCTACTAAATCAAAATTTTATAAAAATTTCATGAAAGAAAGTAACTAAGGTTTTAAGTACTTGAAAATATTAGAAAATATAAAAGACTTAATGATGGTTTCAAAACTCTATCAATATACTTGTATATATTAGAAACATTAAACAAGACACATTTTTAAACAATAACCCGGCACACAAGTTATTGACACTTGTATATGGTCTTATGCAATAGTTATGAAATTTGTAATTCCTTTTAAGTGGTTATACGGTAACATCTTTTGCAAATTTATTTTACCATATGAAGGGTAAAAAGAATTTCCACGGATGCGCTGGATTCATGACTAAATACCATGCTATGCAGCACAGCCTTGTATATTTTTTAATGAAAGTTTTAGAACCGTTGCATTTTTCAATGTCACACTTTATGTTCATCTCTAAAATTCGTACACGTTAACTCCACAGTCAGTGATGATAATGTCTTTGTTGGGACGTTCATTCATTGTCTCTTGTCCTTCAATAGCCTTCAGTGTGTCTGTTCCCTCAATTACCTGACTGTTGGATAAAAAGTGAAATGATCTGCATTAAACATAAGAGGAAATCAATACGTTATGCACTGAAATGAGGAAGAAAAAAATCAGTTTACAGAACTAATTTGAATATTTTTTATTAAATAAATCTGATTTTTGAGAAGATGCATATATGCTTCTTAGGATTGACTTTTTGTTACAGACAAGAAAAAAAAAGGTTACAATGTAAAGGGAAATAACTCCTTCATTCTTTGGTCTAAATTAAGAAGAAAGTAACTCTAAAAAATAAAATAAAACCTGAAAAGGTATTCTTCCAGTTTGAAATAAGGGTGGTTTATGTTTTTGGAAAATAATTTTTCATACCACTTCTATGTGGATTATTTTTTGTGAGTATTTATGACTGACTTTTTTTTTTTTTTTTTTTAAGGCTGTTCTTCTTTTATTGGAAATACTGTATTGACAAACTACATAAAACTCAACACAATAACAAAGATGTAAACTGAATCACCCCAATACTGATGTGAAAAACCAATTTAAACACATTCCTGATATATCAACAATTCCACTAATTTCATCTTCCATCGATAGCAAATTGTATTACCCCATTTGTATAAAAAAAAGCAGTCTTAATTAATGACTTTTATCTTTTTCATTTCTTACATTGTTCACTGTAGTAAATACTGATTAATATTCAGGAGAATTACATTGCTATTACAGATAAATGTATATGGCTCCACTCACCCCCAAAATATGTGTTCTGGTCAGCAGAGCATTCCTGTATTAATTGCTGACCCTCATAATTACACTGCCCTCCTCCCCCCAGTAAAAATAAAATCACAAAATTGATTTGTGCATCTAATTGAGCTGGTGTAGCCCAGTACATCAATTGCTTAGTATACTACATATGCTAAACATACATTAATATATATATATATATATATATATATATATATATATATATATATATATATATATATATATATATATATATATATATATATGTATATATATGTATATATGTATATATGTATATGTATATGTATATAGGGACATCATGCTACATGTCTGTAGCTAGACATCACTATAAACTGCCACACTGCAGACATCATAGTGATTATGACTGAAAAATTGTTAAAGCTACATTAAAAATCCAAATCACACACTGCACACACACTGTTTGCTTGGGTTATTAAACAGAATAAACTTGTTATATAATGTACCAGTAGATCTGGTCCTTACGGTTGATTATTAACAAGAATAAACAATACAGACTTTGATCTGCCAATGCAATATGCAAGTGTCGAAGTTGTTTGCTGTTGGACCTGACCTAGAAGTGAGGATGTATGGATGTTGGTTGCAACAAACACTTGCAAGAATTATTTCTTTGGTAATGTCCTCCCACAAGAACTAATAGTATGTACATGTACAGTGTTGATGAGTCATTGTACCATTATGTTATGGTAAATACTGTAAAACCTGCCTTGAAAGACTACTTGTCTTAAGAGATTGATTCGTCATGCACAGACTGACTGATTATATAGTTTTTATTACCTGTAATGGGAGACCACCCATCTTGAGAGATTATACTTTTTTGACTAAATGAGTTGTCTTTCAAGATACATGTACATGTACATTCAATTACATGTGTATATGTCATTGCTTAAATGCACACACAATTTCGAGACAAGAATTACATAGCACTTAAAACAGTTTGTGTATTGATCTGCTCTGTATATCAAAGCAAAATACAAAGTAGCTGGTGACAACTTAAAAATAGCAGATAAACTAATTTACTATTTCTGGTTTGTTTGTTTGTTTGTTTGTTTGTTTTTTACGGTTTAACGCCATTTTTCAGCACAATATAGGCTATACATGGATAGTATTAATCATGGATGAAGAACCTGGAAAACCCCCGGAAAATACCACCGACCCACGAGAAGCTACTGGCAAGCTTTCTCACATAACTACATTAGCCGAATCTTAGACTCAAACCCACGCAGACAGAGGTGAGATGGCAGTGATCCATAATGGACAGCGCTTTAGACCACTGCTAATTGTACTAAACTTGTCAGATGATATTGTATCATAGTATGTATACTAGCACATACAAGAATGCTAACTGTACTAAACTTGTCAGATGATATTGTATTTGCACTAGTACATACAAGCATGCTAATTGTACTAAACTTATCAGATGATATAGTATGTATACTAGTACATACAAGCATGCTAACTGTACTAAACTTGTCAGATGATATAGTATGTATACTAGTACATACAAGCATGCTAATTGTGCTAAACTTGTCAGATGATATTGTATATATACATGTACTAGTACATACAAGCATGCTAATTGTACTAAACTTGTCAGATGATATACCGGTAGTATGTATACTAGTACATACAAGCATGCTAATTGTACTAAACTTTTCAGATGATATTGTATGTGTACTAGTACATACAAGCATGCTTATTGTACTAAACTTGTCAGATGATATTGTATGTGTACTAGTACATACAAGCATGCTAACTGTACTAAACTTGTCAGATGATATAGTATGTATACTAGTACATACAACCATGCTAATTGTACTAAACTTGTTGGATGATATTGTATGTATACTAGTACATACAAGCATGCTAAATGTACTAAACTTGTCAGATGATATAGTATGTATACTAGTACATACAACCATGCTAATTGTACTAAACATGTCAGATGATATTGTATGTATACTAGTACATACAAGCATGCTAATTGTACTAAACTTGTCAGATGATATTGTATGTGTGAATGGCGTCTTCAAGATATTGGTTGATTATTTCCCTCTTTGCAAATTTGTTGGATGTAGTGGCATGTGTTATCGGACATAACTGATACATGCTGCAGCATGTAAGCCTACGTTACATATACTTATTTCATGAATATATTTTATTCTTTAATGCTCATGTTGAAAAGAAGTAATAAATTATAAGAATTCAAGGTTTTTTTATATTTATTATCAATTAAGCATTTTATTTATCTTTTTTATTGAACATGCAGGGTGGAAGGGGGGAGGGGTGGCGAGTATAAATGCAGTATATTTTTTTTCTTAAGTCTTGGGGCATGTGACCAACACGAAAAATGTTACACCATAAGCTCTGGGACAGGAAACAACATAATTATTTTATCGTTTCCCAACATAAATGGTATATATTTTAAAAACTCTGATTTTGGGTTTCCAAGTGGGACAATAGTTCTCTCTCTCTCAAGTGTGTGTGTGTGTGTGTGTGTGTGTGTGTGTGTGTGTGTGTGTGCCATGCCACCAATTGATTTTATTTTATCAACATCACTCTTTCCTGTAAAACACACCTTCTCTAAGCTACAAACTAAAACTATCCATTACTAAATTATTGTAAAACCCACTGCTAAACTGTGTCATACTTGATTATTTAATTGTTATTTAATTTGTAATTTTTGTATCAATTAGAATATTGCGCAAATATCAGTACATCTGTGTAGTTATTATCACGGAGGAAAAAGTGACTGGAAGAAAGAATGAAGTAGATAAAGTAAATTGTTTATAGCGCAGATATTACATGTAAATAAATCCAGTAAATGCACCATCGCAGTTTATGTTATTTGTGTTGAGATATCTATTAACAGTATCACACCAAAAATATTTAAATATATTTATTCCTTTTAGATGCACACAGCAAAATGTGAAACTTTTTATAGCTCTTACGTTATTGCAATTACAGAATCTCCAGAGAGGTGGTCTCTCAGTAGAGGACAAAGAGTAATACATGTACATAAAATTAATCAATCTGCTTTTAAATGACATTCGGATTGTATTGGTTGTGTTAGTTATATGAGATCATATATTAAGTACTTTGAATGGTAAGTGTTAACAGATCAGATATAATAACTAGTCTAAAGTACAAAGGTTGCATGATTGGTAACCAGGCTTCATCAGCACCTTAATGATCAATACTATTGCTGACACCTAATGGCTAGGAGTAGATAACTATGTAAGTACTGTTTACAGGAAAGATCTATAGAACCAGTCCTCTGTCATATATCAAAATGACTATAGGACCAGTCCTATTTCATATATTAAAATGACTATAGAACCAGTCCTGTTTCATATATTAAAATGACTACAGAATTAGTAATTATGAAAAATGAGTATCATAAATAAGGGAAGTGAGAAAAAATATATCAAGAATGCATCTGTCAAGCAAATGAAAATAATTACCCAAAAGCCACATATTTTGTGTCCATCCAAGCTGCAGGCTGTAGTGTGATGTAAAACTGGGAACCATTTGTGTGTCGCCCTTTGTTAGCCATTCCTAATATACCTCTTCTAGAATGCTTCAAACCAAAATTTTCATCTGAAAAGATATAAATGTCTACGCTGATATTCAAATCTAACATTGATTCAGAGTCTGATTTCACAATGTCATTTTAGTCAGGGCCGGATCAGGTCAAGTGTTGGAGGGGGGTTTCCAAAAGGGCCCCTTGAAAGGGCACCAAAGCAAAAGCCTACATGTCTATTTACTGGAAGTGTGCATTATACCTGACACTTGTTTGCAAGAATAAATCACTGGTCCAATATCAAGTGACGCGTGAAAATATGTATGTGTGTGCAGTTTTCTTTTGTTATTTTTAATGGCATTTTTTCTTTTTCTGCACTCCCTCCCCCAATCCATTTCTGAATAGTCTTAAAACAGGAGATGAGAGAATATAAATAGCCATTAAGGGGTGGGGTAACACTTGTAAGAACAACAAACAATACAAAAAAGTGTGCAATAATTTTTGTCCATTCTATAGATGCTTTCTAAAATACCAAGAGTTGCAACCCCTATCTGATTCATCCATTGGTTTTGGTTACATAATGGCAGCCTGTACTGTACAAGGTCCAATCTTCAAAATAAATGTAATAATAATAATAATAATAATAATAATAATAATAATAATAATAATAATAATAATAATAGTAAAAATGATAATAATTGCATTGAAAATATAAACATATATGATAATGTCTATTGATAACAATGTCCTTATCAAAAGTTTAGATTTAAGGAAGGCAGCATGTATGATTCCCAGCTGTATTACTAGCAGACATGTAGAGTTGTCCTTATTGCCTAAGAAAATGTTACAAGGGTATAAGTGTAATAACCACAGGGGAAGTAATTCTGAAATTGTCATTGTCTATTGTATTAAATGACACATTTATGTGTGTATGTGTGTGATTAGGTTTTTTAATGTAGCTTTAAAAAAATTTCAGTCTTATTGCTACGATGTCTGCATTGTGGCAGTTTATAATCATATTATCCTGACACCAGGCTGACCAGTCCTAACACTAACCTCTTAATGCTGAGCATCTAGCAAGGCAGTTGTTAGTACCATTTTTGTAAGTCTTTGGTATGACCTGGCTGAGGTTTGAACCCACAACATTCTGCATCCAAGGCAGACACTCTAACCACTAGGCCACCAGAACAGTGTAACATTTTTGTTTTTGGTAATAAAATTATATATAAACAATGTCAAATAATATAAGGCCATTGCAAATAATAATGCAAGATTAATTTCTAAAACTATGAATTAAGATTTTAAAGTATACTATTTCTTGAATCCAGTATTCACATATATAATGATTGTTTAGCAGCATATTTTCATGGGCTATATTTTTCCCTCTTGTACAAAAGATTTTAAGTAAAACATAAACATACGTGACTAATTCAGCTTTGTTTAAATTCTTTTCTTACACTCTCAAATGACAATGAATCTTCCTACTAAAATTAAAATAAATTAATGTCGAATCATTCTTCTACAATTTAAAGAATTTCTTAATCATTTTCACAAAGAGTAATAGAATATTTAAACAAAACAAATTCATCAATACATTACTTAATTTCCCACAAAGAATATCTGACACTGAATAAATTAAAATACAAACTTAAACATTTTTAAATAAAACCATTTCGTTTGTGAATCTCTCATAATAATAATAATGATAATTAAGCATGCATGTCATTGTAGATAGGATTAGTTTAATTGCTTGCAATATTCATAACAGTAGATTAGGTTATAACTAAACCTAATGGCACTAGTTAAAGATAAACAAAAAATACATTCAAAGATTTATTTTTTAAAGTAAAATGAATCTTGTAATTCCAATGTTATCAAGTAATTTAGTGGTCTGCAATGTGATTGGGTAAAAACTGTCACATGATACTGATTTGAAATTGTTTACACATTGGTAATTCAAGTGACTACTTTCAGTTTTCAATTACTTTCCAGTGCACATTCGGTCAAGCTTTGTCTTTAACAAACTCCTTACTCTATAATTTGTAAAAGAAACCAGGTTTGGATTTAGCAAAGACACTGAAAATAATTTCATGAATGAAATGTTTATTGATAATGTAATTAATGATGCAAGTCCAAGAAGGAATTTAACAGAATGACATGCACTAAGTTCAACACTTGATATAAGGAAATGATATAATTCCTAAATGGATCTAATAAGAACATGTAACTGCAACAATTAATAAAACAAGAATCAACATACAGAACTTATTAACAAATACGAATGATATAAGGATATATCATCATGGATGATCAATGAATTCTAAGGACTATTATTACAATGCATAAAATGAATACAAATATAAAATGTTTTTGTTTTTTAAAGAAAGACTTTATTAAGTATCTCTTGATGAGGGTTTCCACATTTTAAAATAATATAATTGTAAATCTCTAAACTTTTCCCCAAAAGTTCTTTTAAAAATAGGAAAATAACCAAGAATACACATAAGAGAGTAAGACTGAGTCACATTTGGATTGCACTTAAGAAATATAAAGGTGAAGTTCATAAATAGAATGAATGTGAGTAAACGATGGCACAGTGGTCCATTTCTATAAAGCCTTCTCCCTTCAGTATACCTTTTCCACTCATATAAGACAGGTATGGGCTGAGCAACCCACTTTACCACTGCCTCTCATATAACATTGGTATGGTTAGGGTATCCATGTATATCATTGTCCCTCATATAATACCAGTATGGTCTGAGCAGCCCACTACACCACTGCCTCTCATATAACACTGGTATGGTTAGGGTATCCGTGTATATCATTGCCCCTCATATAATACCAGTATGGTCTGAGCAACCCACTATACCACTGCCTCTCATATAACACTGGTATGGTTAGGGTATCCATGTATATCATTGCCCCTCAATATAATACCAGTATTGTCTGAGCAACCCACTATACCACTGTCTCTCATATAACACTGGTATGGTCAGGACACCCTAATAAACCAATGCTCCCTGTTTAACATCAGTAAGGTCAGAGTATCCCAGTATACCACTGCCTCTCACATCACACTGGTATGGTCCGAGTACCTCAGTATACCACTGCCTCTCGTAAGACACCAGCATTGTCATGGATCCTATGAAATGTCGAGTGATTGCTGAACTTTGCTGGTTAAAGCAATGAACAAAGTGAAGACATGAAATTTACTGACCAAATCCATAACTCTGTCAAAAATAAATTGGAAGCCACAAACTTCCTCAAAGGCACATTTATGTTTATCAGACAGTACTTACATAAAATTATCAGAATTTATTTTAAATGTTTTTTTAGCTGTGCTGGTTGTGAAGCCCAAATAGTCATTAAGCAATGATGGTAACTGTAAACATTGGAGCTAAAAGTACAAAACTTGCAACTGATTCATGATCATGTAACAATAATGTCAAAACTTTGCTGATTACAAAAACAATTGTCAATGGCTGGACAAACAAACGTAATTACTTGCCCTAATAATGATGCCAATAATTACCTTCAAATACAGCGCCATATATGGATTCTCCACCATTTCCTCTCCCATGAAAGAAATCTATAAAGATGATGTACATATCAGGTAAAGTTTAAGTAATGAATAGTGAATGACTGAAGAGAAAGCTACTGAAAAGTTCATACTCAAGCACTTGTGACTATTTGCATGTATACTTTATAACTAAGATAAAATAATTGGTCATACTAAGTTGCAGCATGTTTGTACATATGAAGAGAGTTGAGCAAAATTCTAACCTGTATACAGAAAATTAAAGAACTACAATTTGTATGCTTACTTACTGGATCTAATATGACAACTTTAACAATGCATTATCATTTCATTTGTACACCACACAGACCAAAAAGAAAATATTATGGAATATTCGAATGTCGACACAAAATGCATTAATACCATCAATTACTCCTTATATCAAATGAAGTTCACTAGACTGATTTATGTAAATTAAGAAAGAAACTAAAATAAAGGCTATTTTATTGGAATTAGCAATTAAAATTGCTTCAGACACTGACTTAGACACAGATGTTAACATAAGTTTTTTAGATCCTCCAAAACCAATCCCATACCCTAAACTAACTACAGTATATGTACATTGATAAAAGCTATAAAAGTCATAAAAACGTTCAACTACTTTTATGAAAATAAATTCTCTGACCTCCTCCCTGCACCCAGCCATTAGGAACAATTCTGTGCAGGAGTGTATTTTTGTAGCTCAAAGTGTGATCTGTCTCTGAGGATTTCCCTTTCTCTCCTGTACAAAGAGCTTTGAAATTTTCACAGGTCTTTGGTACAAGGTCTGTGAAAAGCTGCCAAAAAATTACAGCAGGATTTTAATTAAACAATGAAAAGAAATGCAGAGGCATAAATGGGGGGTGGGGCAGAAGGAGACAGATGTTCCCGGCCACCAGACTAGTGGGGGCACCAAAATGGGCTTTGAAATAGGTTGTATGTGGAATTTTTGCTGCAAATATGCAACTATGCATTAGTTTTTTCTTCTCTTTAATAGCAGTTGGCATTACATTGGGTAATGGTGATTTTATTGATGAAAATAATGGGTTTCAGAGTTGAGAGGAGGGGCGTAAAAAAATGAATATTGTCCCCAGGCTCCAAACACTCTAGCTATGCCTCTGAAAAAATGTTTATATCTACAAAGTTTTCAGAATGCATGCTTCTGTAATTTATTGATAAACTATCTCTGTAGTCCTACTGAAAACTGTCAAAATCATTTGCAAAGAAACTGTAATATGAAATGAGAGTAGAGACATGCAGGTTGTCAGTACAGTAACTTGATCTTATATTGCACTGAGTGTGAAAGGAGAAGGAAAACACATGTTACAAAGCCTGAAGAGATGAGGATGATCTGATGTCCTTTTGCTATTTAAAGGAAATGTGATATAAAGACCCAAATCAAGTTACTGTGTTGACAATGAATGTTATTACATATCCTAAACAATTTCTATGAAATAAAAATACAACATTTTAAGGTATTCCTTTTTCACTTTGATTCCATCCATCTCCTCATAAATATAATGTAACTTAAGCAGTCCCTTCACATAACAATTGTTTGTTAATGTCATCCTTGACGGCAAGAAATTTCAATCTGTATCATATATACTTGATGCTAAAATTTCAGGTCGGCCTGGGAAAAGTGATGAGTATATAATAAATTACAACATACAGTCACTTATAAGTCCAACTGCAAACTGCACTGTGCAGTTTGTAAGGAGAAATCTGCAGGTGTATTATGTGACAGCAGATCAGGATCTTTGTTGCTTGCAGTTTGCCTTGACTTATAAGTGAGTATATGTGGTATATCAGTTGCCTTGACTTATAAGTGAGTATATGTGGTATATTGCATGTTGGCTCCTAATCAACTCATTTACAGGGCACTGCAAAACAATTTTTGTACTGGAAAAATATGAGTACATCATTAATAACAGAATTTTTTTTTTAAATGATGTAAATAAAAAAACAATACATTAAGTAAATAAAAACAATACATGTAAATAATAAAATCATTTTATGTAAATAAATATAAAAACTGCATGTAAATAAAAAAACAATACATTATGTAAATAAAAAAAACACATTATGTTAATTATATTCATGATATCTAAATATTACTCCTGTTCTTTTATAGAAAAATGCTGCAAAGATGAGAACACGTTTATCTGTGTAGTGAACCTGAACTTACCAATGTACAGATGTCTTATATTATATTTTCCTGACTTATGTGATGTACATGCTTATTGATTCGATAACACAATTTCTTAGGCTTGTATGTATATTAAGTTAAAATTGTTTAAAACATTTATCTTTCAAAGTTAAGAAACATAATGAAATAAAAAATATGTTAAAAAAAACTATTTTATGTATTTAAATGCAAGAAAATACTCTTCTTAAAGGCCAGTTATGCAGAAAATTTTCACAGTGTAAATAGTATAAGCTTTCTTTGCGATATTATGACTAGATTAATAATGTATTTTTTGGATAAAATTTACTCCAGCTAAATTCACGCGATTCACTGTTAAATTTAATGTCCAAAATTACTGACATTACCTCCCCTTTGACTAAGGCTCAATTTGAAGTTATGGGGTGACATCATTCTAGAATGAACCAACCAACCAAATGTAGAAGCTTATTGACTGCATGGCCATTTCAAGTAAAAAGTTACATATTTTGTGCAGTATGGTAAACAATCAAAATAAAAAACTGAAAAAGGTCAAACGTTTTCTTTCTAAATCATAATATTATTGAAGAAACAATATTGCAGCAAAATGGAATTTATAAATTATGCTTTGTCAAACCAAGAAGTATTGTTACCAGTTAAGTAGGTCCTACTGCCCATTCTAATTTTTGCATATCACATAAATGACTGAATCATCCAAAATACTTTTAAACATTGAAAAAAAATGAACAGACAAAATTTATGCAATTGTCAGGAAAAAATAAGAAAGTAAGCAAGTGAAAGAAAAGGCAAGAAGAAGATTGAAAAATAATTCATCCCCTTTTAAAGGGCAGAACAATTATATCTCTACACAGATCTTCATGAAGCTTTGCTGACCGATTTTATGATAGAGGAAGAGCAATAAAAGAACATGGCAAAATGTTCACAAATTCCCTGCACTATAATCTCTATGGTAATGAGCCCATTTGATCTACTGATATGTCACTTTAATGTATACACCATGGACAGATAAAACCTGTGTCAGCATGAGTTATACTTTACAAAATAATTATTCATAAATGTTGCAATATACACTTACAGTAACAAAAACTACGGGGTTTTCAGTATGGAGGATTAAAAATTAAGTTAAACAGGAACCCCCAAACTGAACCTTTAAATTAACCAAAATGGAATGGGAGGCAAAACTTGACTGGAATACAGTTTTAACTAAGCCAATGAAAACATGAGAAACTAGTTGATAGCAACCTTAGGCTCTGTTTAAATGCTATATTTCTGATATGAATAAGGCAAATGGACCTAAAATACCGTATATGCAACAAATATTTATTGTCTATCTGCTGATTACCTATAAATGACACTGTATGAGATTTTAATAATGGTAATCCATTAAAAAAAATTATTTTGCAGTGTACACTCATTTAATCATATATTATTAAGAATTAAAGGCCAGTCAATGCACAGATTACCTCAAACACCAGGCGGCCAACAGGTTCATGAGATATTGAAATATCCATGTACACATAGTCATGCTGCAAGAAAAATAAAAAAACATCTTAATCTTGTTAGTGGACTTGTTATCTTTGTGACAATTTATGTAACAATAACAGAACACAAAAAACATTATTTGTCATCTTATTTAGTTACAACAGCCTCCAGTATCACCTTTTTCCAAGCATAAGCATACATGAGAATGCTTTGATTGTTTCAGTGTTATGCACCAGTTATTAACTACACTGATTCATAGGCCTAAGGTGAAAAACATTCTTTTTCTTTCAAAGGCATACGTTATACTTATGACATTTATTGTTTCTACTATCAGAGTTAAGTATCATACAATATAATCTAGTCTTTTAAAATTCTTACCAAAGAATTAACATGAATTCTGTGTTTCTAAAACGACCTGTACTTCTCCATTTTTGTCTCAAGGGCTAATTCTCTTGTAGGAGTAAGGATGAACTCTAGAGCCCAAGTCAATTGCTTGTATCCTGACAATTTTGTCTTTTTGCTTTGGTTTATATGGTGATGATCTCAATAGTTTCAAAGTTATGACTTGTGACTAAGTTGAGATAGACCCTTCAGTTAATATCAGCTGCATGTATAAATTTATTGTTTGTGCCTAGCACCGGCAAGTGTATATATCATCATAAGATGATGATCTCAATAGTTTCCACATTAAAATGCAGGGTTCACGTTCCTGGAGATCGAGAAGGACTATGGCACATCATCCTGGGGTCCCAGTAGAACATGTGTTCACACTTTAGTCATTGACCACATATGCCTATTAGACATACAACTCCCTGAGTCACTTTAGATTTGCTTAGAAAATTACCCCTACAGCCCTTTTGTGTCTGGAGATACCAGTATAAGTCAAACTTTTAAATTCCATCAATTTACCCCTCGGTCAAAGGTTATATCTATCAATCAGCTATTGCACAACAGAGATTTTAATAAATACCCAGCCAAGCAGTCCCAACTGAAAGATTTACCATATAAACTGTTCTGATTCATTTTTACATTTTTAGGTCAATTTCATTGAATAATGTGCAATATACTTATAAGTCTATATTCAATCAATAGAAGAATTTTCAAAACAAATTATTAATTAGCAAATAAGGAGGAAACAGAGCATCCTCTGCTTTTTTTAGGTCTCAACATGTTAATTGCATGATATTCTCATGTGTTCATCAAAGCATTTATAGACAATTTGGGAGCCTTAACTTCTTTTAAGCCTTTTTTGCATAACTCTAGTTTATTTAAAAAATGCTACAGAAACAAGGAATATGGCTAAGTTTTATTAATGTACATATCACACACATGGAGACCAGCCATTAAATAATTTTTAAAAAAAATTCATAAATAATTTTTTTTAAAAGATATACATGTATAGGTTCAATAAAAATTAACCTCTACATTATCTTGCAGGACATTTAATGCTTTTCTCCATTGTTTTGAGCCAAAGTTTACAGGTTAAATGATGGCATTTCCTTGAGACAGGATTAAAAGTCTTGGCTGGAATCTTCCTGGTTAGAAGAGAGAGAATATAATATGTGTTAATAAATGGAACTTTAAGATTTCAACCTTTTTTGAGTTGAGATGTGACTTATATGCCTCTTCTCGTAGAGTCTCATACAGGGAATCTGGTCTGTACTCCTCATAATTATACTTCTCCTGGGCCCAGCTAACAAAGTCATCTGGTCCGCCTATCAGCTTGCCATTAGCAAAACAAATTGCTTTCTCATTAAAAGCCCAGGACTCTCCTCTAAGCTCCTGTTGAAAAACATAAACAGTCACCTGCAATCTTAACATGAAAATGGATCCTAAAGAGAACTACAAGTACAAATACTGTTACTAGTCATAATAACTGTGAAAGACATATACATATGGTCGATGAGTAGACATAGAGATTCTTTGATTTTACATTGTTCTAAATCTTCTCATGTTATGCTTTTTTAATTCAATTGTTAGTCTGTTAGGTTTAATTTTCATCTCCTTTACATGCTATTGTAATATAACTATGTGTCCTGTATTTGACATTGTCGAGAATTTATATTTTTTATTTTTTGATTTTTTAAATATTTTTTTATGTAAACAACTAATACATGTAATAGAAACATTGTATCTAGTTGCTGACCTTGTTCCAAAATCGAAGACAGTTTTGGTAACAACATTTTCAAAAAAAAATCTTTCTAAGAGTATGAATCATTAAGTTGAGTCAAGGTCATACATGGACTATGTGACAAGTAACATGTTTTAATTGGTAACATACATCTATTTTTTCCCCAGAAGAATGAACTTTTGGCTCTCAGTTGGGCTTAAAACATCTGCACTTTGTAGGTTATTACAAACGTAATTGCCTTCCATCTTGATTTTCATCAGGCTTTGAACTAAGATTTACTTAGAACTTTCATTAATAAGACTTGTACTTTTTAATATTTGGATTTTTTTAAAGATTTAATTTGTAAGACCTTAAGTTCTTTTGTCTCATTTTTCACTTTGTATTCTAGGGAATTAAATTATTTGTTAAATTTTACAAAACTTGTTGTCTTAACTTTTTTTCTGTTACTTATTTTAAGAGCATAGACTCATAACACTCAGTAATATTTATCTTTAGGTATTAATATTGATACCCTCATAAAATGGAATTAAAATGTGCTTGCTTAGTCAGACTTGTATTCAAATGATTCTTGCAAGTGCTTAGATCAAAATTACATACTGCATTCAGTATTAAATGTGATACATCTTTCAGACATTTCATAATTTTTAGTACAAACCTTCTTTTTTGCATCTATGAATAGATCCCATTCAAACTCCAGCATTCCTTTAATAACTGGATCTGAGACTACATTTGGATCCTTTTTATACAAATCCTGCAAGAATATAAATGTCACTTTCAAATAATAATAAACAAATACCAATCTAAGCTGTAATAAGAACCTGCATTGACTGGTACTATTATCATTACTCTTGTGATATTAAATGCTTTAAAAGTATCTTATTTAATAGTTAACCCCTTGTGCTGACTTATTCTTAGCACCATTAATACTATAGCTTTATCATTAAACTCTATGAAAGTAAAGGATCGAAAATGTATACTGCTAAAGAGAGAGAATTGTTTTTAATAGGGTTTACTGATGGAACATATTGTTGTGAAAAATTGATTCAAAATACATGCAGTGCTTAAAATTAACAGCATATGGACAATGCAAATTGTATTTAACATTGTGCACTTAACATATTCCCTTGTTTGAAAACATGATAGAAAACTACATTTTTATATCTGGTTGCTGTGCTTATTCATCAGGCTTAAGGGAAACTTCCTTGTCTAAAAATCCATTGTAATTTACTGGGCAAGTGAAATTTTAATTCATTTGCCCTTAACTTTTAATGCAATAGGATGGAGATATCCAAAATTGGGGGCCATGTCATGAAAATTTTCACTTTGGACAAGAACATTTTAGGACTCTTTCATACTAGGTGACTCTAAGTCAATAAATATAAATGAAAATAAAAGTAGGAAGAAACCTCTTTGTCATCAGTGTACTTTTCTACTGAAATAACAAAATTGTTTGTTAAGACTTGCTGAAAATTATCTATGTTAATGAAAATGCAAGTGACTGCATGTATAATTTTAAAGTATCTGTGTGGCATGATATGAAGAAGACAGGCAAAAAATAAATGAAGCATACTAATTATAATACATGTTCATTACATAAAATGGAACTAACAAATTTTTTAATATTGTTGTTGTTGTTGTTGTTGTTGTTGTTGTTGTTGTAGGATTTAAAACCATTTTTCAGGACATGATAGGCTATACATGGCAGCCAGTATTAATGGGGAAGCAAGAACCTGGGGAAAAAAAAACAGAAAGAACCTCTGACCCATGTGAAACTACTGGCAAGCTTTCTCACATACCCACTATGGATGAATCTGAAACTTAAACCCATGTAGACAGAGGTGAGATGTCAGTGATTCATAACAAAGAGCGCTTTAGACCAGTCTCAGCCATTTTGGGCCCCTTTAAATATTAAACTTGTATATATTCAAATCTGACTTGGAAAGCATCGCAAAACCATATTCATCGTCTTCATGGATAAATTTATATGTGTACTATTTTAAATGGAAAGTAGATATATGACACGTTTTGTGTTATATTTATTTCGAAAACTTCTCGTCGAAGTGAGGAGTATACGGTAGCGAATTTCATCCATAAATTCCCTATGTGTACATATGCAATACGATTTCAGTGCTCTGCCTACAAAAAA
>JAQISU010000233.1:7082500-7131875 GCA_029339505.1 Unio delphinus
AATAGGTACCTTCTGTAATATTTGCACATTGAGAGCACCTACGTCTGTTGCATTTAGATGACGAAAAACATCTTTGAAAATTTTTTTCGGTTGAGTTCTGATCAAAAGATCTTGTAAATTCCTAGGTCTTCTATAAGCAAGAATTGGCTTGCTCTTGTAAAGTGTTTTGACGCTGTTTTTTTCTGATAAGTTAAGGAGAGTCCAATATTTATTAATTATAAGGCCTATATTTGGCAAAGATGGATTATATTGTATTATGAAAGGAATTATATTTTTATCTTTCGTACATTCTGCTGTATTTAAAGCATCATTTTGGGTAAGAATACAGACTTTACTTACAGCAGACTCTATTATATGTATAGGATAATTTCTTTTTATGAAATATGTTTTTAATTCATTTAAAGAATTATTTAATTGATGATCGTCTGAAATGATACGTCGATATCTTTTCGCCTGACTATACGGTATGCCGTTTTTACATGACCTGGGATGACAAGACGAATATTCCACATATTGGTGGATATTAGTTTCTTTTACGTGAACATTTGTAGAGATAGTATTATCAGGATTTTTCATCACATTTACATCTAGAAAGGATACATGCGTAGTGGATGCAGTGTAAGTAAATTTAATTGTGGGGTGAAAATTATTTAGGCTATTAATAAATTTGTGTAGATCTTCTTCTGAGTGGTTCCAGATCATAAATATATCATCTAAAAATCTTAGCCAAACAGTGGGCTTAAAATTCTCGTTTTCAAGAAAATCTTTTTCTAATTTACCCATGAAAAGGGAAGCATATGAAGGAGCCATAGGACTACCCATTGCCGTACCCATTATTTGAATGTAATTAGTACCATTAAATTGGAAATTATTATTTTCCAGGATAAGAGTTATTATTTTACAAATATCTTCACTCGATAGTCTGTTATTATTAAGAGTGTTGTCAAGAAAATATTTACACGCCTTAATACCATCTGCATGCGGTATGTTTGTATACAATGATGTAACATCTAAAGATACAAGGAGGGAATTATGAGATAGTTGTGGAATAGACTTCAACTTTTTTATGAAATCAGTAGTATCTTTAATATATGAATATATTAATATATATATAAATATATATATATATATATATTATACAGAGAGAGAGAGAGAGAGAGAGAGAGAGAGAGAGAGAGAGAGAGAGAGAGAGAGAGAGAGAAAATAATTTTAAATGGGTGTAAGAAAATATTGAGTTCAATATCATATAAAACTTATTTAAAATTTTATTTTCCAAATGCGGTGCTCACAGGGTACACTGCTCGTAAACCCAGGCCCCCCCCCCCCCCTCCCAAAGGATCCAAATTGAGCACCGCGTTTGCTAAGACCGTACCTGCCCACAACTGTAATAGTAGAGTTGAACGTGTCTTTAAAGACGATTTTGGCGGAAAAGGTGGTCTCTCTTAACAAGTCACATCGCTAAATAATAACAACAAAAATGTTCATTGAGAATTTGGTCTCTTAAGACATGTAGTCTCACATTCAGGGCAGATTTCACTCTATTGACAGTAGAACCTGTATTGAAGGACCACCCTTTCTGCCTAAAATGTACGGTCTCTCAAGGCAGGTACGTGGTCTCTCATAAATGGAATTCAGGACAGGTTTCGCTGTATTGATATATCATCAGTACAGTATAACCTGTCTTGACAGACCACCCTTTCTGCCAAAATAGTATGGTCTCTCAATGCAGATGGTCTCTCATAATAAGTAACAATGCTATATAATCAATAAATTTGTACATTGAGAATACGGTCTCTTCAAGACGAATGGTCTGGCATAACAGTGGTCTTTCAGGACCGGTTTCACTGTATCAACACAGATTTGAGGGCTGATTTATCAGACATGTTAGACCTCTGTCAAGACTTAATATAGCAATGTACGCGAGTCTGGCTGGTTGGAAATGTAACTGTAGCTTATATCTATTTTGGCGGGAAATGCAATCAGTTGTAATTCGTCGGCCTTTTAATTTTAATGAATATATGTTTGTCATGTGTACGGTTTAAAGGTACTGGAGCGCATGATTCTCCAAAGAATCGGCCAGGACTTGAAGAACATTGCAACTATTGAGCAGGCAGATTTCAGGCATGCCCTCAGCACATGCAATCAAGTCCACGCCCTGACAACGTTTGTTCAAAACGGTGTTCATAGGAACCTTAAAACTGGAGATGTTTTCCGTAATGTAACAGCGGCATATGACACGGTCTGGCATGCAGGACAGTTTCTGAAAATCTCCAGAGTATTGCCGCGCTGGATAGTTGAGATTATGGAACTGTTCCTTTGCGACAGGTGCTTAGCATCAGATTGCACATCCGAGAGAGATGCAGCTGTTTTGGAGACGTCAAACTAATGGATTTATGTTCTTTCGGCAATTCTGTTCAATGTTTATACCAATGACTGGCCTAAAAGACAGTTGCGCAAGTTAATGTATGTAGATGACATTGCTCTCGAGACCCAAAGTAGCAAGTTTAGTGAGCTTGAGGAGGAACTGAAGAAAAACTTGGAGGAAATGACAGACTTCTTCAAAAAATGGCGCCTACAACCAAACGAGCAGCGAGTTTTGCATACTCCTCAATGGCCAATTTATAAACCACGACCCAATACATTGGCGACTTTGAACAGATCACTGAAATTCTACAACCACCTGAATAAAGCTGCTGAAAAATGAGCACTCGAAACAACCTACTCCTCAAACTTGCAAACTCAACCTGGGGTGCTAGTGCTAAGACATTCAAGACTGTAACGTGGGCGCTGCGGGTGATCAAAGTGTTATTAAGACAATATTGCACAAGGCCTGGTCAGAGGTATTGCGCAACTTGGAAACAACACTTGAAGACCGCCTCCCACTAATTGGCGTTATCTAGGAGATGATCGCTACGGTGTGATATGCCCGGTCAGTGAGTATAGTAATCTGAGATGGTACTTTGAACAAGACAATACACGAGCCCCCGTAAAGATAAAATATGAATTTAATTGAAAATACAATTAAGAAAAGAATGACACTGTGAATTACACTTTCTCTCTTTCTGAATACACTTAGTTCAGAAAAATACAAATACTGAAGCTTTAAAATAATGGATACCTTCAAAGAATCCAAACACTAATGAAAATAAATGAAGTTAACCGTTAATACTGAGAGTAAATTTCATCAAGGAATCGAATGTTCATTTAACATTGGACTGTTGAATGATTCAACATGACCTTTTCGTCGGCTGGTTTTTCTTTCTTTCCCCTGCGTGCGTCCGTCTTCAGCTTGCCCTTTGATTGAACTTATTCCACACTCTGACTTCTTATTTCTTTCCTTTTGACTTCTCGCTGATTTTCACTCTTGCCCAAAATAAACTATTGCCTTTGACTTCTCGCTGATTCTTACTCTTGCCAAAGTAAACTATTTTTCCTTTGTGTTTCTGGCGTCTTACAAACGTTGCACATTCAGTTCCCTGGAACCACAATTAATTTACGAACGTCTTTCTTTCAAAGACGTACGGAGTCTTCTCCTGTGTTGGAATCAATTATTCTGACCGTCTCTCGCAGAGGCCTTCCTAGACTGACTAACATCGTTTGATACGAACTATATATTTCCCAATTCTGGGTTTCGACCCAACCCTCTGTCCTGTACATTTGACCAATCGGCATAAACGCTATTTTTGCAGACCTTTTGAAAACCGTCTGTCAAGATGCCAAAAATGCCACTTAGGATCGAAATGTCACATTATCGTTTGTCCTGATCATTTTTGAAAGCTCTACGTGAGTAATCCCATAATTTTACGTGTCAAACACTCAGTCCGTTTTCACTTTAATTATTGTACCAAGCCTGACCAAGTTAAGAAAACATTCTTTCCGTTCAACTCTATTCCAAGACAGTTGATTGTCGGCTAGCCTACGAATTAATTACTGGATGTCACTGACGAAAAATTTGGCACTTGACATTACCCCCTTTCTAAGAGAAAAATCGGTATTTTTACTTCCCCAAATTTTTCGGTGATCTATATTGCTCCCGTTACATGTCCTTAGGTGACCTATTCACTTCAGCCATTCCTAACCGACTTAAACAATCAGCTCCTACATTATCCCTACCTTTGATGTATCGCACTAGAATCTGATACTGTTGTAGAAACAGCGACCATCTCATTAATCTACCGTTAATTAATTTCGCCTGGGCCAAATAAGCTAGTGGTTGATGTACTGTTTCTAAAGTAAACTTCCTACCATACAGATACCGTTGGAATTTAGTTATTCCAAATATAATTGCCAAACATTCTTTCTCCGACACTGAATAATTAATTTCTGCATTTGACAGTTTCCTACTTCCATAAGCAACTGGGGATAAGCTTCCCTCGTGTTATTGCAGTAACTCTGCCCCTAAACCTCTATCACAAGCATCTGTCCTCAAAACAAAATCCCGTGTCACGTCAGGTAACTTAACTATGGCGTCTGACGTCAGTCTGTCTTTTAGCGTCTGAAATGCGCGTTCACATACGTCTGTCCATACTACTTTGGTCGGCGCTTTTTTCCGAGTCAAGTCAGTCAATGGACTTGCAATAGCACTAAAATTTGCCACATATCTCCTATAGTATCCTGCCAAACCTATAAAAGATCTAACTTCAGTCTTAGTAGTTGGTCGTAATGCGTCCCTAAGTTGTTCGACCTTTGAACTCTCTGGTTTTAAGGTATCTTCGCTGAGGGTATGTCCTAGGTAGTCTAATTGTCTGAACCCTATATGGCACTTCGATGGTCGTGCGGTCAGTCCGGTTTGTCGTAGTCGTTCTAAGACCTTTTTCAGCAAAAGTATGTGTTCTTCCCATGTAGCTGTAGCTAATAGAAGATCGTCCATGAAGTTGGAAACTCCCATCCCCCGCAATGGTTCAAGGAATTTCCGCATCATACGGGTGAAGACACTGGGCGCATTCTGCACCCCGAATGGCATGACCACCCACTGGTAAGTCCCATCTGGAGTTGCAAAGGCGAGTTTTGCTCTGTCTTCACTACAGACTGGAATTTGCCAGTATCCTTTAGACAGATCGATCTTAGAAAAATATTTAGCATGGGTTACTCCTGCGAAAATAGACTCAGGGTCAGGGAGTACTTCCGCCTGCCCTGCGTTGTCGTCGGATTCTTCCGTCACGACGGTAGCCACCACGAACTCCGTGGGTGGTTCTCGCACACGGTACCGCTTCAAAAGATTTACGTGAAACAACTTATCCTTATCCCCTACTCGGATACGGTAGTTTTGTCCACCTTTCTTCTCTGTTACAACAAATGGCCCCCTCCAGGAGACTTGCAGCTTGTTGTTGTCCCATTGAAACGTTCTACCAACCCATTACACTGCGGGTGGTACGGGGTAGTCGTCAGGTGTCTAATGGAGAGTAATCGATTTACCTCTTCCATCACCTGGCTCACGAACTGTGTCCCTTGGTCGGTCAGTATCTCGTCTGGAACTCCGACTCTCGACCACACCCCTAACAAGGCCTCAGCCACCGTGACTGAGTCAATGTTCTTCAAGGCCACTGCCTCCGGGTACCGGGTAGCGTAATCTACGACCGTTAATATATACCGATTTCCACTTTCCGCCGCCGGCTTAATCGGACCTACTAAATCCATCGCCACTCTCGAGAAAGGTTCATCTATTAGTGGGGTGGTTCCTAGTGGCACTGGGCGATGGGAGGTTTTCGGTGCCACTCGCTGACACTTGTCACATGACAAACAAAACCTCCTCACATCCCCATGCACACCTGGCCAATAAAACTCCCTCACCAACCTATCTCTGGTCTTCGCCACGCCCATGTGGCTTCCGAGAAGACCCTCATGTGCTAACCTAAGCACTTCGTCGCGCTTCCCTACGGGTACCACAACTTGTTTAAACGTATCGACCCCTTTCTTGGCGTACCGATACAAAATACCGCGCTTTGCGTGAACTTAACCTCGTCGTCTGGCAATTTCCGTACGGACCCGTCCGTCGCGTACCTACGTACCTTTTCAAGAGACACATCTTCCTTTTGAAGCTTCTCTAACTCACCAGGTACCAAAATGTCTATGGGCGAAGTCACGGATCTTAGCGGCTTCGACTCTGACCTTCGCTTCATAGCCCTCGTCTCCACTGACCCGACATGTATAGGGTTACACGTCATAGGGTTAGGTTGGGGCAACACATACCTACACCCTAATATTACGTCATGAGACAGTCCCGACAAACACGCTGCTTGAATTCGCCCTTTTACATATGGCGAATCAAGGTCTATGCTAACGACCGGAAGCGAATCCTTCGTCCTGTTAGTAAACTGTACTTCCACCGTCTCACCTGTATAATCTCCAGGTTTGACGTACCTACGATCTACCAAGGCCGGGTAACTACAGCCGGTGTCATACAGCACCGTGGCTTCCTCACCATTTACCGTAGCTCTCGCTATATTCGTAGACTCCACTGTTTTCCTTTTCTTAACAGTATTCGGAGTCACCGAATTAACCGTTGTCGGACGATACTTTCTACAGTCCTTGACAACATGGCCTGGTTTATTACAGCCATAACACACTGGCTCACCTCTTCTACCCGAGGTATCCCTATCTACCCCTTGAGTCTTTCCCGACCCACGGAAATGTACTTGGCTGGGATTTCCGGCCCCTGGCCTCCCACCATTTTGACCATTTCGTCTATGGGTTGCCACCTCAGTGGTCTTTCTAAACTCACCGATTCCAAGTCGGTCCCTACCATTCCAAGTAGTGCTCTCATAGCGCTCGGCCATTATGCTTATCTCATCCAAAGTTGAGAATTCGCGCTCCGCCAAAAACACAATTAAATCTTTTCTGTAGGTACTTAACACGTGTTCCTTTAAAATCTCTTCGCGAATACCTTCGTACGTTAACGCAGTGCCAGACATTTTTATCCATTTATCAAAAATCACGCGCACTCGACTGTGAAATTGCGAGTGTGTTTCGGTAGCCCTTTTCGACGATTCCCTAAAAAGTTTCCGGAACGTTTCCGCTGACAACTCATAGTGGCGAAGTAAAGCTTTCTTCAGAGTGTCATAATCGTCTATCTCGGCTGGGGTCATGTTGTGGTACACATCTTTCGCCGCCCCCTGCAAAAAGGCTGAAATATTGATGGCCCACTGGTCCTTAGGTATTTGGTGAACCAAGGCCAACTTTTCAAACTGCGTCAAAAAGTTGTCAATTATTTCTTCCTTGTCATTAAACATCGGCATGGTTAACTGTATGGGTCGTCTGTCTTCCACGCGACTGCTCGGGGTGTCCGGACGTACGTTCGATACTTCACCCCTCCTGAACTCGGCTTCGAGCCTTAGTCTCTCCATGGCTAACATATGATCCCTTTCTCTTACCTTTTCTTCTGCTTGTAGTCGCGCGAGTTCCATTTCTTTCTCCCTCTCCTTCTCTCGTTCTCTAGCTTTTTCTTCCTTGTGTTCTTTCAAACTTCTTTCCATAAATTCTGTTAGTTTTTCACCCTCATACCCAAGTTCGTCTTTTCCAATGGATTTAAATTCCTTTAGTAACTGTTTGTCTGTCGCCATTACGTATGTTTTGTCTTTCCTTTTTCTCTAGAACTATGTCCTTAGCTGACCTACAATCAGGGGTTTTTCCTACGAAAATAGTTTGACCTAAAATAACCTTATCTGCAGCGAGATAGACAGGTCGAATCAGCCGCAATTAATTGACCAGACAGAAATTCCAGTAACAGTGGGATACTGCTAACGAGACGTGATTAATTGCTGTCTAAAATACAGTACTGCCCAAATAATTGGTTCTTGACTCAAGAGACTATTTAGGTAGTACCACTTTAACGCTTATAGTAATTTCACACAGAAGGTATAAATCTCAAATTCTACAAACCACTTTTAACGTAAACAATTTGCATGCAAGTATACAAAATAGCAAACAATGTTTGATTCACTCGATTCCTCCTTAATAATAATAACAAATTTATGCCTTTGTTCAAAATACGCTCAGATACTTCAATCACAATGAAAACCTTCAGAATCCCAAGACGAGGCCCCACTTTGTAACGTGGTGCGCTGGCGGGTGATCAAAGTGTTATTAAGACAATATTGCACAAGGCCTGGTCAGAGGTATTGCGCAACTTGGAAACAACACTTGAAGACCGCCTCCCACTAATTGGCGTTATCTAGGAGATGATCGCTACGGTGTGATATGCCCGGTCAGTGAGTATAGTAATCTGTGATGGTACTTTGAACAAGACAATACACGAGCCCCCGTAAAGATAAAATATGAATTTAATTGAAAATACAATTAAGAAAAGAATGACACTGTGAATTACACTTTCTCTCTTTCTGAATACACTTAGTTCAGAAAAATACAAATACTGAAGCTTTAAAATAATGGATACCTTCAAAGAATCCAAACACTAATGAAAATAAATGAAGTTAACCGTTAATACTGAGAGTAAATTTTATCAAGGAATCGAATGTTCATTTAACATTGGACTGTTGAATGATTCAACATGACCTTTTCGTCGGCTGGTTTTTCTTTCTTTCCCCTGCGTGCGTCCGTCTTCAGCTTGCCCTTTGATTGAACTTATTCCACACTCTGACTTCTTATTTCTTTCCTTTTGACTTCTCGCTGATTTTCACTCTTGCCCAAAATAAACTATTGCCTTTGACTTCTCGCTGATTCTTACTCTTGCCAAAGTAAACTATTTTTCCTTTGTGTTTCTGGCGTCTTACAAACGTTGCACATTCAGTTCCCTGGAACCACAATTAATTTACGAACGTCTTTCTTTCAAAGACGTACGGAGTCTTCTCCTGTGTTGGAATCAATTATTCTGACCGTCTCTCGCAGAGGCCTTCCTAGACTGACTAACATCGTTTGATACGAACTATATATTTCCCAATTCTGGGTTTCGACCCAACCCTCTGTCCTGTACATTTGACCAATCGGCATAAACGCTATTTTTGCAGACCTTTTGAAAACCGTCTGTCAAGATGCCAAAAATGCCACTTAGGATCGAAATGTCACATTATCGTTTGTCCTGATCATTTTTGAAAGCTCTACGTGAGTAATCCCATAATTTTACGTGTCAAACACTCAGTCTGTTTTCACTTTAATTATTGTACCAAGCCTGACCAAGTTAAGAAAACATTCTTTCCGTTCAACTCTATTCCAAGACAGTTGATTGTCGGCTAGCCTACGAATTAATTACTGGATGTCACTGACGAAAAATTTGGCACTTGACAAAGACGACAGCACTGACCCTGTTATTCGACAGCCGAGTATTACGCTCCTGTTTGTGCTCACTCCTCCCATACGAAGGTAATTGACGTCATGCTTAACGCAACAATTCGTACAATCTCTGGAACACTACGTCCGGGTCCTTTACTATGGCTGTCGGTAATCAGCAACATTCCTCCTCCACATCTCCGTCGCCAGGATGCAACCACAAAACGGCTGGCAAAGGTTTATACCAGTGAGAATCTTCCGCTGTATATGGACAGAAGTCGTGCATGAGGGCACTTTACGGACAATGGGAATTATCATTACATAAAGGGTCCAGGCACTTTACGTACAATAATTATATGGGCAACAGGTTATGCCTGTATATTGACAAGGGAAATTAACATCGCTGGGTCTTTTAACGGACAAAATGAATTGAGATGGGCTGTCGTCAGGGTACTGGACCCTGGCAACAATGTTGCAAAGGACTCACCTGAATCTGGCGGAACAGTGTGGCAAGGGATTGACCTGAATATGCGTTACTCTAAGTACAATTAGAGCCATATACAAACAAACAAATACATAAATATGGCAAAGAGGGAATAAATGTCTTTTTGTGGCAATAGCGTGCCCTAAAAAGGGCCTTTAACATTTTTGTTAACATCATTCATTTAACATGGCGACTTGAAGTCTTGGTTTAAATCCATGCTAGCCATTTTGAAGATGACATGAGAGAGCCAGAATCCAGAATTAGAGACTCGAAGTCAAAGCAAAGCCCACCACCAGTAACCCCTAAAAACTACTACCATATTCGAGAGTTAGATAAACGCTCCGCTAGAAAATTTAGACCCACAAGTCCGACGTACCGCTGAAGAAAACAGAAGGGTTCTTCAATCTTGTGTGAGATTCTTTGTTAACCACACGGAAACAGCACAGTCAGACAAATTAAGTCGATCACTTGAGAGAACAGTTTGAAGTCGCCTGTTTGGAGCGACTTTAGCAGCCCAGCAGAATTGACACCTTCCAAAGTGATAGACAAGATTAAGCACGCACAGCAGTCCGACAACGCGTTTAACATCACCGATGGCAAAGCGACACTGTGCATGATCAACTTTTCTCTTCCCAAAGGGACCGGACGCAAAAAAGGTGCTAATGGAAGATGACTTTCGCGGTACCAAAATAAGTTTCGTCCCAATTAACAACCCTCAAGACAAGAAGTGTTTAGCTCGTGCCATCATGGTGGGTCGGACGTAAGCCGACAAGAACTACATTATAAAATGGAAAGAAGCCTAACAAACTATTCAAAAATCGAATCAAGCCAAACAACGAAGAGAAGCAGAACTCCTGTTACAGCAAGCAGGCATATCTCAAGACCTACCCTCTTGAACTTATGAGACGCAGAAGTTGCAAGATATCTATACTCCATACTACACATTGAAAGTGCTCCCTCAAGATGTGTGCGGACCTCTGTTGTTTCGAGTCACAAATTTCAAAGACGGAAAAAATATATATTAAACGTCTATCATCACGATGAACATTTCGATGCCATTACCAGTATCACTGGACTCATGAGATGCATATTATTGTGAGAAACGTGACCATGGCTATAACAATCGAGAGGAACACAATCATTGTGGATCGAAATGTGAAAGATGTTTGGCTTCCAAACCCTGCCTTGACGAAGGACAAAAACGAATGCATATCTCATCTTGTCACCGAACATTTCTCAGCCCAAAAACATCTCAAAAAGCACGGTTCACAGTGCCTGTCAACTCCAGAAATGTTGTTCTGCTCGTGGACAAGTCATGCGTACTAATTGTGTAAAGGCACACCTTTGTCCAGGAAAGAAACAATGTCCCATATGTCACCAAATTTTCGATTCGCAACACGAATGCTAAATTATAAAATACGAACCCCAACAGGAGGAGGAAACTGGCCACAATTGAAATGGAATTTCATCTTTTTCGATTTCGAATTCAAATTATTGAACGTCCTAAAAATATTTGACCGGCGTTAAGTTTATTTTCATGCAAGCGGGACAAGTGAAGTTTAAAGCTTCGATGAGTTACTTCACCATGTTATCAAGTTGAATGACAAAACCATTTATAATGACAGAAATGGCCAAAGGTTATTTTGACTCACTTTTTCAATACCGACACCAATTAACACGAAGTTCTGTCCCATTTGTCTGATGCTCACTACACGACACCGACTATATATATATATATATATATATATATATATATATATATATATATATATATATATATATATATATATCACGTGACTCTTGGTTAACCAACTTTCAGTCGTTTACTGACCATATAGAGTAGGATGTACAATAAAATAGATTTTAAGTCCCTTTTTTATTTTTAAAAAATCGCTATCACCCTACCAATGTATAATCCATTATAAATTAAGTTAATCTCTAACCCCTCCATAATGTATATATTATCTCCTTCTCTACCGTGGTTGTTGGGGGAGGGGGATTTTTTTTTTAATGAAACAACGTTATGATGTCACTATAGCCAGAACAAGAGCAACACTTTGTATCCTGTTTTGTTCAATATACACACATGATCGCAAACATATTGTTATTGTTGTCAAACTGATCATAATGATTAATTTTCGTTACTTTCATTTACTTTTTTGGAAATGAAACGGATCAAAGCAATCTTGCAACATAATACCATGACTGCCCGTCGATCGTCTTAATTGACAGATCATTGTAAGAAAAACAAATTAAGTGTGAATTCTATATTTGCACTGCCAATGACTATGAATAAGCTAAGGAGATATTTATTCTTTTGCAAATTACATTCTCTGGTGATTTGTCTTCAGTTTATATGTCACTACGTTTCATTTTAGTTGCATCATGTTATCATATAGATGTAAATGTGACTATTAGATTACTTGATAATGAATATTCACGTTGAAAGAAGAAGTATGTCAAATTTAAGCAATTAGATTGTACAGTACAAGTCCTGGCCACCAAAACATGTACAAAAGAATACAAAGAGAAAAAAATTCATTGGCTTAAACTAAAACGGTGTTTTACTATCTGTATGTACTTTTAAATACACAATTAAGTTGTTACAACCGTGGTTAACGGGAAGCGGGGTGGGATGGGGATGGGGATGCATTCACTATAAATCAATCAGTACACCCAATCTGGTTAAATCCGATCTCCGCTGTGCTATGTGAAAATATGACGACGGTCACTTAATGGTCATGTTCTGATGACACTGGAATTAGCCATTGGAAATGCAGCTTTAAAAAAAAAATCTGAAAAGAATAAAATCAATGTATGTTTATGTTCTTCATCCACACTGCTCAGTCTCCAAAGGTGAAGAGATAAGACTTATTCTGATACATACAATTAGAGTATGGCAATAACATAGGTTACCAGAACATGACCGGTCGCTGTCAGATCTAAATGTATAACAGTGGAATTTAATCATTTTGCCAGTACACCTTTACTTTGTTAGTGACTAATAGGAAGGGGATGGAGCCAGCCTGTGTACCCCATCTCAACTAAAATGAGCACGAAACAACAGGAAGGTTTCAGAAAATATGTCTTTACAGTTAGATCGCTAAAATTATGTCTTTGAAGCGCTTAAAATTAAGAAACGTCAAGGGTTCGGACAGAGGTTCCGTCACACAGACACCTACCCACCTGTCTACGTCCCACCCCATATATATATATTTCTGGGGCCACCACTGCTTTACCACTATTTCGGTGTTGTTCTCTGCAGGAATTTTAAAACTGATTTTAAACACTTTTTGTATGGAAAGCATTTGAGGCAGATAGAGATATCACATTAACAAATACCACGTGTTCTTGATTTGTTTTCAGTCGTTTGTTTCCAACTCCGTGCCAGTTAAAATTTTCGTTTTCCAGGTGTATCCTTATGTCCTGTCTACTTTATTATTTTTGACAACTTGTTTATCTTCTTCTTTAATGCTACAGTTATTTATTTTAGTGAAAACAGTTATTATTCAAGGCATTTTTGAAATATTGTAAAATTGACGAAAGACTGTAGCGATTTAAAAAAAAAAAATTGATAATCCTGCTTACAGTGAGAATGATTATTAGAATTTCGGGGGGGGGGGGGGGGGGGGAGAAGGGCGTAAAAATGAATCTTGTCCTCGGGCTCCAAACACTCTAGCTACGCCTCTGTAGAAGTAACTTACTCAAGTTTTTATGTTGTACAAAACCAGGACATAAATAGTTACCACCGAAAGAGAAACCGATAGAGATATTTGCCTTTCGAACCACTGTTACCCAAAAGCAAATAACACATTTAAGATCTAAGAGAAATACACGTAGGCAATACAAATAACTACTTGAGAAGCAAGTACATAAAAGTGACCAAGTATATTATTATTTAGTCAACATGACACTATTGTATCTACGAATGGAATACACTCCAGCCCAGTTGATCTATGTTGTGGTGTTTCACATGGGTCTGTTCTTGGACCTCTTTTCTTCATTCTATACACTCATTCGCTCTCAAGTGTCATAAATCATCATCCAGTGTCCCACCAATTGTACGCCAATGACACCCAAATATACAAATGTAACCACCCAACGGAAGTTGATTCTATCTTCCATTGATGTGAAATCATGGATGACATAACAAGCTGCAGATGAATGATGATAAAACTGAGGCTATTCTGATCACAACACAAAGACTTTCTCATTCATTTCCTTTACTTCAAAAAATAAATATCAGCAACATCAACATTAAATTCACACAGTTAGTACGAAACCTCGGTGTTACCATGGACAGTACTCTCACACTGCACCAACATGTCATGAAAATATGCAAGGCTGCATATCTTGAGTTGAGACGCATCAGCTCCATTCGCTAATATATTTCAGTTGATGCAACTAAAACACTTGTGTGTTCATTAGTACTTTCATGACCGGACTATTGTAACTCAGTTTTGTCTGGTTCGTCACAATATCTACTCCAGAAACTTCAAAAAGTTCTAAACACAGCTGCTCGGATAATCTTTAGAGTACCTCGATCAGAGGACACCTTCCCGCTGATCTGTACCATACACTGGCTATCCATTCGATCCAGAATCAAACACAAAATGTGTTCTCTATGCTACGTTTCACTGACTGACTCCAGTACAACATAACAATCCGGCCTCACCCATGTGTACACACCAGTAAGAGGGTTGTGCTTCTCTTATGACAATCGTATACTCATTGTTCCAACTATGACAGCGAAGTCATGTGGACAACGTTCTTTTGTATACCAAGGCCCTGGGATGTGGAACGAATTGCCCATTGAAATTAGACACAAAGACACAGTGGTCCCTTTTAAGAGTGCTCGTAAAGCTCACCTTTTTCGACTGCAGGAACAAACTTGGAGACCTAATAATATTTTGTACCTTAAATATTTTCAGCATGTTTTATGTTTTCCAGTTTCATGGTTTTTGTTTTTTGTTTTTTGGTAGTGTAGTTATATAATTATGTATGATGTAAAGCGCTTAGAACTTCTAAAGATTAGGCGCTATACAAAGTCCTCATTATTAAATCATTATTATTATTATTGTGACTAGAAACTCTTACAGTTGTCTGGTTCCAGCAGAGTTATCTCTCTTAAATGCAATGGAGTACCTGGTTTTGTCCTTGTCAAATTGACAATCAAAGATTGTTCTCTGATAGGCATCCTGTAGTAGGATAGAGAGTATATTTATTTCACAAAACATTAGCATGGAGGTATGTGGAGAAACAATTTGTCCCGTGATACCACTTGTCAGAATGTACTGTACTGACATATCTTGCAGCAATCAAAACATCACCGGTCGTTTTCGTAAAGTCGGAAAAGACCGAGAGATGTTCTTCTGGACACACGGTACTAATTATACGGAAGAGCTGTGAACCAGTCTAAAAATGGGTGAAGAAATAATAGAGTATATACAGCTTTGGTGGTCCATAATTGGTTAATAATGAAAATTAAAATTTTAGTAAAAATATTTTTTGAGAGCTTATCCTATCTGTAATTTAAAAAAAATATGGACAAAATTCTATTGATGCAATTGAAGTAAATTTAGAGGCTTCACCTATTACTACTCAATAATGAAAGTAGCACCTGATTCATTTGGTGCAGAATCAATAACATGTGCTTCCTGTCAATTTATGTCAACAAAATGCCGCGGGTCCTATGTTTTTCTACATTTAAAAACTTACATCAAGGTTAGTTGTGCATGGAAAAATATAGGTCTGACCATCAGCACCCAGAAATGTTAAGTTATTGAATTTTGAATATGACAGTGTTTCCATATGTTTACCATTGGAGTTGAATTAGTACCGTGTTTCCTATACAGGGCCTATACCACAACATGAGCCTGATGTTTCTATGGTTACCACGTGCATCCAGGGTATGATTTTGGTGGTTTTTAGATATGACAATCATAATGGAGTCTTTCTTTCATGATTTGCATGTGATTTTGGGGAAAAAATCTATAGAAAGCACAGATGGGAAGGGTTGTATAAACTGGATGGGGGCATTAATTCTTTTCTTCTTGATGTTTCTCATAAAGCTTGTAAAGAAATGCCCTTTTCTCTGATTTTTTTCTCTTATATGCTGTACTTGCTGTATGTATTTTATTTCTCCTATATATATATCTTGCTTGCTTTTCAGATGTTGTGCCACAGAACTGCAAGCTGAAATCGGACAACCGATAGATTGACATAGCTTAACCAGAGATTCTCCAGGTCCATGGTTGCAGTTATGGACAGCACTATGAACCCTGCCATGGAAGTTTCTCTTAAAGGTTATATTCTTTGGTAAGTTGTGTTTTATCCTTCAATTTTATATGTTGAGTCACATTGAAGATCAATTATATTTGTCTTTTTTCCTGTCATAGAATTAAACTCCTTCACATATTTCCTATGTTCTGCCATGTCTCTCATGTTGCTGCATTCAATTTTCTTACAAACAGTATTGGAACTTTTCTGCATCCCTTTTGTTGAGGGAGCAGGGACATTCGCACTTAAAAGAATAGTTCTAAACCCTTCATTTCCAACAGAAGTCTCTGAAAGTCCTATCTGTATCGCATTATTTACACAGTCAGGTTTTCTTCCACAATCTTTCCTTGGCATTTCTTGATACAGTTCAAACATTCTTTAAGTGTAACGGCATGATGAACATATTGCTCTCTCTCGCCACACCAGACCTCTTTTCTCTTCATGTTTCAAGTCCCATGACAGAAACCCCTGACATTCAGGGTGTAGGCACTGGTGCTGTTGAAAAACAGTATTCCACATCTCAGCATTTTTTTCTGCATGAACCAATCGATATGTGTTTTTCTCATCAGACCTGTTGATTTAAATAGATAAAACAAGTTTCATGTTAGAAATGTAGTTTCAGATTTGAAACAAAATCTATTTATAAATGCAACATTGCTCTGCACATACTATCAAGTGATAGTACAGAATCATTTAGCTGTAAATTAGAGCTTGCTACTTGGTATGCCAAATCAATGTATATTACCTCCCCTTTGACTAGAATTGAGTGACTGAAGGTTTGATTTATTTCTCTTTTTTTAAATAATGTATGTACTTTATTGAGCTTTATATTGAAAAGTAAGTAATTTAAGACTACCTGTAGTGGAAAGTAGCCATCATAATGATTTTGAGACTTTTTCTAAACTTATTATGAGTTTGGGGTAAATATTGGTATAGTTTTATGCATTAGACAACTTTAATATGCAATTCAATTCTATTACTTAAATTTACCAAGAAGTTTATGCAGTGATAAGTTATATAAGTGTCTGAATATTGAATAGAAACATGGACTTACCCTGGCATCGCAATGTTTTCCACATATTGCTCCACCTCCAGCTTACTTCTTGGCTTGGGTCGCAGCAGTTTGTATATGGGCTTTTCATCGTCATCTTCAATGTCAGCATTATATGAACTTTTTATAGCTTTTTCAAATTTGTCTCTTGTTGTCCTTATGTAATAGACCTCAAGTGGCTTTGTCTTTTGGGTTGATGTACATTTTTTCCCCTTGTTGTGGGGAACATTACCAGGCTTGAAGAAATGACTTTGTCTATTCTTTGCTTTCTTATCCTTACCCATAGTTTTATGCTAAAAAGTATCACTCAGTTATTTAATTCTTCAGTATTATAATACTTATGGAACTTTCCTTTGGCTTTTATACCTTTTTATTAAGATTTGGGGGTGATGAATCACCTGTGTTGATAGTTTAAATAGTTTTAGAATGTCAGCATCTCTGGAGGCCTCATTGGGTGAGTCAAAGTCACAGAAGGACAATGACCTCTTATCATTGTGACCTGTCATGTGGCACACTTATTGGTTTGGTGTGAATGATAGGAATCAGGGATGCGCTGTATCTTATTTCTGTGAATGTCAGCAAGAAAAGAAATGAAATTTTGAAATTTAAAACATTTAAAATTTGTCTTATAGCCAGTGAGAGATGGAAAACTAGGTGTCATGTAATTTGATACCCTATGATGTCATACTTGCTGATGTCAGCATGTTTGTGTTTATTTTGTGTAGCATGCATGCTATAGAAAGACAACACGAAGATACAAAGCCGGAATCTAATTTTTTTAATAACAAGAATAATGCACTAATAAGTACAATACAACACTTCAACATGTAATGCGGATGCAATTTTGCTATGTACAGTAGTATCACATAAAATGCAATTGCACTATTATTCATGCACCAGCATGGCCAGGTCTTTCTTACAATTATACTGTAATATCAATGAGTAAAATGCAACTTTTTCAAAAAAATTAAAATCTGGTTATAGGACACACGGTACTAATTATACGGAAGAGCTGTGAACCAGTCTAAAAATGGGTGAAGAAATAATAGAGTATATACAGCTTTGGTGGTCCATAATTGGTTAATAATGAAAATTAAAATTTTAGTAAAAATATTTTTTGAGAGCTTATCCTATCTGTAATTTAAAAAAAATATGGACAAAATTCTATTGATGCAATTGAAGTAAATTTAGAGGCTTCACCTATTACTACTCAATAATGAAAGTAGCACCTGATTCATTTGGTGCAGAATCAATAACATGTGCTTCCTGTCAATTTATGTCAACAAAATGCCGCGGGTCCTATGTTTTTCTACATTTAAAAACTTACATCAAGGTTAGTTGTGCATGGAAAAATATAGGTCTGACCATCAGCACCCAGAAATGTTAAGTTATTGAATTTTGAATATGACAGTGTTTCCATATGTTTACCATTGGAGTTGAATTAGTACCGTGTTTCCTATACAGGGCCTATACCACAACATGAGCCTGATGTTTCTATGGTTACCACGTGCATCCAGGGTATGATTTTGGTGGTTTTTAGATATGACAATCATAATGGAGTCTTTCTTTCATGATTTGCATGTGATTTTGGGGAAAAAATCTATAGAAAGCACAGATGGGAAGGGTTGTATAAACTGGATGGGGGCATTAATTCTTTTCTTCTTGATGTTTCTCATAAAGCTTGTAAAGAAATGCCCTTTTCTCTGATTTTTTTCTCTTATATGCTGTACTTGCTGTATGTATTTTATTTCTCCTATATATATATCTTGCTTGCTTTTCAGATGTTGTGCCACAGAACTGCAAGCTGAAATCGGACAACCGATAGATTGACATAGCTTAACCAGAGATTCTCCAGGTCCATGGTTGCAGTTATGGACAGCACTATGAACCCTGCCATGGAAGTTTCTCTTAAAGGTTATATTCTTTGGTAAGTTGTGTTTTATCCTTCAATTTTATATGTTGAGTCACATTGAAGATCAATTATATTTGTCTTTTTTCCTGTCATAGAATTAAACTCCTTCACATATTTCCTATGTTCTGCCATGTCTCTCATGTTGCTGCATTCAATTTTCTTACAAACAGTATTGGAACTTTTCTGCATCCCTTTTGTTGAGGGAGCAGGGACATTCGCACTTAAAAGAATAGTTCTAAACCCTTCATTTCCAACAGAAGTCTCTGAAAGTCCTATCTGTATCGCATTATTTACACAGTCAGGTTTTCTTCCACAATCTTTCCTTGGCATTTCTTGATACAGTTCAAACATTCTTTAAGTGTAACGGCATGATGAACATATTGCTCTCTCTCGCCACACCAGACCTCTTTTCTCTTCATGTTTCAAGTCCCATGACAGAAACCCCTGACATTCAGGGTGTAGGCACTGGTGCTGTTGAAAAACAGTATTCCACATCTCAGCATTTTTTTCTGCATGAACCAATCGATATGTGTTTTTCTCATCAGACCTGTTGATTTAAATAGATAAAACAAGTTTCATGTTAGAAATGTAGTTTCAGATTTGAAACAAAATCTATTTATAAATGCAACATTGCTCTGCACATACTATCAAGTGATAGTACAGAATCATTTAGCTGTAAATTAGAGCTTGCTACTTGGTATGCCAAATCAATGTATATTACCTCCCCTTTGACTAGAATTGAGTGACTGAAGGTTTGATTTATTTCTCTTTTTTTAAATAATGTATGTACTTTATTGAGCTTTATATTGAAAAGTAAGTAATTTAAGACTACCTGTAGTGGAAAGTAGCCATCATAATGATTTTGAGACTTTTTCTAAACTTATTATGAGTTTGGGGTAAATATTGGTATAGTTTTATGCATTAGACAACTTTAATATGCAATTCAATTCTATTACTTAAATTTACCAAGAAGTTTATGCAGTGATAAGTTATATAAGTGTCTGAATATTGAATAGAAACATGGACTTACCCTGGCATCGCAATGTTTTCCACATATTGCTCCACCTCCAGCTTACTTCTTGGCTTGGGTCGCAGCAGTTTGTATATGGGCTTTTCATCGTCATCTTCAATGTCAGCATTATATGAACTTTTTATAGCTTTTTCAAATTTGTCTCTTGTTGTCCTTATGTAATAGACCTCAAGTGGCTTTGTCTTTTGGGTTGATGTACATTTTTTCCCCTTGTTGTGGGGAACATTACCAGGCTTGAAGAAATGACTTTGTCTATTCTTTGCTTTCTTATCCTTACCCATAGTTTTATGCTAAAAAGTATCACTCAGTTATTTAATTCTTCAGTATTATAATACTTATGGAACTTTCCTTTGGCTTTTATACCTTTTTATTAAGATTTGGGGGTGATGAATCACCTGTGTTGATAGTTTAAATAGTTTTAGAATGTCAGCATCTCTGGAGGCCTCATTGGGTGAGTCAAAGTCACAGAAGGACAATGACCTCTTATCATTGTGACCTGTCATGTGGCACACTTATTGGTTTGGTGTGAATGATAGGAATCAGGGATGCGCTGTATCTTATTTCTGTGAATGTCAGCAAGAAAAGAAATGAAATTTTGAAATTTAAAACATTTAAAATTTGTCTTATAGCCAGTGAGAGATGGAAAACTAGGTGTCATGTAATTTGATACCCTATGATGTCATACTTGCTGATGTCAGCATGTTTGTGTTTATTTTGTGTAGCATGCATGCTATAGAAAGACAACACGAAGATACAAAGCCGGAATCTAATTTTTTTAATAACAAGAATAATGCACTAATAAGTACAATACAACACTTCAACATGTAATGCGGATGCAATTTTGCTATGTACAGTAGTATCACATAAAATGCAATTGCACTATTATTCATGCACCAGCATGGCCAGGTCTTTCTTACAATTATACTGTAATATCAATGAGTAAAATGCAACTTTTTCAAAAAAATTAAAATCTGGTTATAGGACACACGGTACTAATTATACGGAAGAGCTGTGAACCAGTCTAAAAATGGGTGAAGAAATAATAGAGTATATACAGCTTTGGTGGTCCATAATTGGTTAATAATGAAAATTAAAATTTTAGTAAAAATATTTTTTGAGAGCTTATCCTATCTGTAATTTAAAAAAAATATGGACAAAATTCTATTGATGCAATTGAAGTAAATTTAGAGGCTTCACCTATTACTACTCAATAATGAAAGTAGCACCTGATTCATTTGGTGCAGAATCAATAACATGTGCTTCCTGTCAATTTATGTCAACAAAATGCCGCGGGTCCTATGTTTTTCTACATTTAAAAACTTACATCAAGGTTAGTTGTGCATGGAAAAATATAGGTCTGACCATCAGCACCCAGAAATGTTAAGTTATTGAATTTTGAATATGACAGTGTTTCCATATGTTTACCATTGGAGTTGAATTAGTACCGTGTTTCCTATACAGGGCCTATACCACAACATGAGCCTGATGTTTCTATGGTTACCACGTGCATCCAGGGTATGATTTTGGTGGTTTTTAGATATGACAATCATAATGGAGTCTTTCTTTCATGATTTGCATGTGATTTTGGGGAAAAAATCTATAGAAAGCACAGATGGGAAGGGTTGTATAAACTGGATGGGGGCATTAATTCTTTTCTTCTTGATGTTTCTCATAAAGCTTGTAAAGAAATGCCCTTTTCTCTGATTTTTTTCTCTTATATGCTGTACTTGCTGTATGTATTTTATTTCTCCTATATATATATCTTGCTTGCTTTTCAGATGTTGTGCCACAGAACTGCAAGCTGAAATCGGACAACCGATAGATTGACATAGCTTAACCAGAGATTCTCCAGGTCCATGGTTGCAGTTATGGACAGCACTATGAACCCTGCCATGGAAGTTTCTCTTAAAGGTTATATTCTTTGGTAAGTTGTGTTTTATCCTTCAATTTTATATGTTGAGTCACATTGAAGATCAATTATATTTGTCTTTTTTCCTGTCATAGAATTAAACTCCTTCACATATTTCCTATGTTCTGCCATGTCTCTCATGTTGCTGCATTCAATTTTCTTACAAACAGTATTGGAACTTTTCTGCATCCCTTTTGTTGAGGGAGCAGGGACATTCGCACTTAAAAGAATAGTTCTAAACCCTTCATTTCCAACAGAAGTCTCTGAAAGTCCTATCTGTATCGCATTATTTACACAGTCAGGTTTTCTTCCACAATCTTTCCTTGGCATTTCTTGATACAGTTCAAACATTCTTTAAGTGTAACGGCATGATGAACATATTGCTCTCTCTCGCCACACCAGACCTCTTTTCTCTTCATGTTTCAAGTCCCATGACAGAAACCCCTGACATTCAGGGTGTAGGCACTGGTGCTGTTGAAAAACAGTATTCCACATCTCAGCATTTTTTTCTGCATGAACCAATCGATATGTGTTTTTCTCATCAGACCTGTTGATTTAAATAGATAAAACAAGTTTCATGTTAGAAATGTAGTTTCAGATTTGAAACAAAATCTATTTATAAATGCAACATTGCTCTGCACATACTATCAAGTGATAGTACAGAATCATTTAGCTGTAAATTAGAGCTTGCTACTTGGTATGCCAAATCAATGTATATTACCTCCCCTTTGACTAGAATTGAGTGACTGAAGGTTTGATTTATTTCTCTTTTTTTAAATAATGTATGTACTTTATTGAGCTTTATATTGAAAAGTAAGTAATTTAAGACTACCTGTAGTGGAAAGTAGCCATCATAATGATTTTGAGACTTTTTCTAAACTTATTATGAGTTTGGGGTAAATATTGGTATAGTTTTATGCATTAGACAACTTTAATATGCAATTCAATTCTATTACTTAAATTTACCAAGAAGTTTATGCAGTGATAAGTTATATAAGTGTCTGAATATTGAATAGAAACATGGACTTACCCTGGCATCGCAATGTTTTCCACATATTGCTCCACCTCCAGCTTACTTCTTGGCTTGGGTCGCAGCAGTTTGTATATGGGCTTTTCATCGTCATCTTCAATGTCAGCATTATATGAACTTTTTATAGCTTTTTCAAATTTGTCTCTTGTTGTCCTTATGTAATAGACCTCAAGTGGCTTTGTCTTTTGGGTTGATGTACATTTTTTCCCCTTGTTGTGGGGAACATTACCAGGCTTGAAGAAATGACTTTGTCTATTCTTTGCTTTCTTATCCTTACCCATAGTTTTATGCTAAAAAGTATCACTCAGTTATTTAATTCTTCAGTATTATAATACTTATGGAACTTTCCTTTGGCTTTTATACCTTTTTATTAAGATTTGGGGGTGATGAATCACCTGTGTTGATAGTTTAAATAGTTTTAGAATGTCAGCATCTCTGGAGGCCTCATTGGGTGAGTCAAAGTCACAGAAGGACAATGACCTCTTATCATTGTGACCTGTCATGTGGCACACTTATTGGTTTGGTGTGAATGATAGGAATCAGGGATGCGCTGTATCTTATTTCTGTGAATGTCAGCAAGAAAAGAAATGAAATTTTGAAATTTAAAACATTTAAAATTTGTCTTATAGCCAGTGAGAGATGGAAAACTAGGTGTCATGTAATTTGATACCCTATGATGTCATACTTGCTGATGTCAGCATGTTTGTGTTTATTTTGTGTAGCATGCATGCTATAGAAAGACAACACGAAGATACAAAGCCGGAATCTAATTTTTTTAATAACAAGAATAATGCACTAATAAGTACAATACAACACTTCAACATGTAATGCGGATGCAATTTTGCTATGTACAGTAGTATCACATAAAATGCAATTGCACTATTATTCATGCACCAGCATGGCCAGGTCTTTCTTACAATTATACTGTAATATCAATGAGTAAAATGCAACTTTTTCAAAAAAATTAAAATCTGGTTATAGGACACACGGTACTAATTATACGGAAGAGCTGTGAACCAGTCTAAAAATGGGTGAAGAAATAATAGAGTATATACAGCTTTGGTGGTCCATAATTGGTTAATAATGAAAATTAAAATTTTAGTAAAAATATTTTTTGAGAGCTTATCCTATCTGTAATTTAAAAAAAATATGGACAAAATTCTATTGATGCAATTGAAGTAAATTTAGAGGCTTCACCTATTACTACTCAATAATGAAAGTAGCACCTGATTCATTTGGTGCAGAATCAATAACATGTGCTTCCTGTCAATTTATGTCAACAAAATGCCGCGGGTCCTATGTTTTTCTACATTTAAAAACTTACATCAAGGTTAGTTGTGCATGGAAAAATATAGGTCTGACCATCAGCACCCAGAAATGTTAAGTTATTGAATTTTGAATATGACAGTGTTTCCATATGTTTACCATTGGAGTTGAATTAGTACCGTGTTTCCTATACAGGGCCTATACCACAACATGAGCCTGATGTTTCTATGGTTACCACGTGCATCCAGGGTATGATTTTGGTGGTTTTTAGATATGACAATCATAATGGAGTCTTTCTTTCATGATTTGCATGTGATTTTGGGGAAAAAATCTATAGAAAGCACAGATGGGAAGGGTTGTATAAACTGGATGGGGGCATTAATTCTTTTCTTCTTGATGTTTCTCATAAAGCTTGTAAAGAAATGCCCTTTTCTCTGATTTTTTTCTCTTATATGCTGTACTTGCTGTATGTATTTTATTTCTCCTATATATATATCTTGCTTGCTTTTCAGATGTTGTGCCACAGAACTGCAAGCTGAAATCGGACAACCGATAGATTGACATAGCTTAACCAGAGATTCTCCAGGTCCATGGTTGCAGTTATGGACAGCACTATGAACCCTGCCATGGAAGTTTCTCTTAAAGGTTATATTCTTTGGTAAGTTGTGTTTTATCCTTCAATTTTATATGTTGAGTCACATTGAAGATCAATTATATTTGTCTTTTTTCCTGTCATAGAATTAAACTCCTTCACATATTTCCTATGTTCTGCCATGTCTCTCATGTTGCTGCATTCAATTTTCTTACAAACAGTATTGGAACTTTTCTGCATCCCTTTTGTTGAGGGAGCAGGGACATTCGCACTTAAAAGAATAGTTCTAAACCCTTCATTTCCAACAGAAGTCTCTGAAAGTCCTATCTGTATCGCATTATTTACACAGTCAGGTTTTCTTCCACAATCTTTCCTTGGCATTTCTTGATACAGTTCAAACATTCTTTAAGTGTAACGGCATGATGAACATATTGCTCTCTCTCGCCACACCAGACCTCTTTTCTCTTCATGTTTCAAGTCCCATGACAGAAACCCCTGACATTCAGGGTGTAGGCACTGGTGCTGTTGAAAAACAGTATTCCACATCTCAGCATTTTTTTCTGCATGAACCAATCGATATGTGTTTTTCTCATCAGACCTGTTGATTTAAATAGATAAAACAAGTTTCATGTTAGAAATGTAGTTTCAGATTTGAAACAAAATCTATTTATAAATGCAACATTGCTCTGCACATACTATCAAGTGATAGTACAGAATCATTTAGCTGTAAATTAGAGCTTGCTACTTGGTATGCCAAATCAATGTATATTACCTCCCCTTTGACTAGAATTGAGTGACTGAAGGTTTGATTTATTTCTCTCTTTTTTAAATAATGTATGTACTTTATTGAGCTTTATATTGAAAAGTAAGTAATTTAAGACTACCTGTAGTGGAAAGTAGCCATCATAATGATTTTGAGACTTTTTCTAAACTTATTATGAGTTTGGGGTAAATATTGGTATAGTTTTATGCATTAGACAACTTTAATATGCAATTCAATTCTATTACTTAAATTTACCAAGAAGTTTATGCAGTGATAAGTTATATAAGTGTCTGAATATTGAATAGAAACATGGACTTACCCTGGCATCGCAATGTTTTCCACATATTGCTCCACCTCCAGCTTACTTCTTGGCTTGGGTCGCAGCAGTTTGTATATGGGCTTTTCATCGTCATCTTCAATGTCAGCATTATATGAACTTTTTATAGCTTTTTCAAATTTGTCTCTTGTTGTCCTTATGTAATAGACCTCAAGTGGCTTTGTCTTTTGGGTTGATGTACATTTTTTCCCCTTGTTGTGGGGAACATTACCAGGCTTGAAGAAATGACTTTGTCTATTCTTTGCTTTCTTATCCTTACCCATAGTTTTATGCTAAAAAGTATCACTCAGTTATTTAATTCTTCAGTATTATAATACTTATGGAACTTTCCTTTGGCTTTTATACCTTTTTATTAAGATTTGGGGGTGATGAATCACCTGTGTTGATAGTTTAAATAGTTTTAGAATGTCAGCATCTCTGGAGGCCTCATTGGGTGAGTCAAAGTCACAGAAGGACAATGACCTCTTATCATTGTGACCTGTCATGTGGCACACTTATTGGTTTGGTGTGAATGATAGGAATCAGGGATGCGCTGTATCTTATTTCTGTGAATGTCAGCAAGAAAAGAAATGAAATTTTGAAATTTAAAACATTTAAAATTTGTCTTATAGCCAGTGAGAGATGGAAAACTAGGTGTCATGTAATTTGATACCCTATGATGTCATACTTGCTGATGTCAGCATGTTTGTGTTTATTTTGTGTAGCATGCATGCTATAGAAAGACAACACGAAGATACAAAGCCGGAATCTAATTTTTTTAATAACAAGAATAATGCACTAATAAGTACAATACAACACTTCAACATGTAATGCGGATGCAATTTTGCTATGTACAGTAGTATCACATAAAATGCAATTGCACTATTATTCATGCACCAGCATGGCCAGGTCTTTCTTACAATTATACTGTAATATCAATGAGTAAAATGCAACTTTTTCAAAAAAATTAAAATCTGGTTATAGGACACACGGTACTAATTATACGGAAGAGCTGTGAACCAGTCTAAAAATGGGTGAAGAAATAATAGAGTATATACAGCTTTGGTGGTCCATAATTGGTTAATAATGAAAATTAAAATTTTAGTAAAAATATTTTTTGAGAGCTTATCCTATCTGTAATTTAAAAAAAATATGGACAAAATTCTATTGATGCAATTGAAGTAAATTTAGAGGCTTCACCTATTACTACTCAATAATGAAAGTAGCACCTGATTCATTTGGTGCAGAATCAATAACATGTGCTTCCTGTCAATTTATGTCAACAAAATGCCGCGGGTCCTATGTTTTTCTACATTTAAAAACTTACATCAAGGTTAGTTGTGCATGGAAAAATATAGGTCTGACCATCAGCACCCAGAAATGTTAAGTTATTGAATTTTGAATATGACAGTGTTTCCATATGTTTACCATTGGAGTTGAATTAGTACCGTGTTTCCTATACAGGGCCTATACCACAACATGAGCCTGATGTTTCTATGGTTACCACGTGCATCCAGGGTATGATTTTGGTGGTTTTTAGATATGACAATCATAATGGAGTCTTTCTTTCATGATTTGCATGTGATTTTGGGGAAAAAATCTATAGAAAGCACAGATGGGAAGGGTTGTATAAACTGGATGGGGGCATTAATTCTTTTCTTCTTGATGTTTCTCATAAAGCTTGTAAAGAAATGCCCTTTTCTCTGATTTTTTTCTCTTATATGCTGTACTTGCTGTATGTATTTTATTTCTCCTATATATATATCTTGCTTGCTTTTCAGATGTTGTGCCACAGAACTGCAAGCTGAAATCGGACAACCGATAGATTGACATAGCTTAACCAGAGATTCTCCAGGTCCATGGTTGCAGTTATGGACAGCACTATGAACCCTGCCATGGAAGTTTCTCTTAAAGGTTATATTCTTTGGTAAGTTGTGTTTTATCCTTCAATTTTATATGTTGAGTCACATTGAAGATCAATTATATTTGTCTTTTTTCCTGTCATAGAATTAAACTCCTTCACATATTTCCTATGTTCTGCCATGTCTCTCATGTTGCTGCATTCAATTTTCTTACAAACAGTATTGGAACTTTTCTGCATCCCTTTTGTTGAGGGAGCAGGGACATTCGCACTTAAAAGAATAGTTCTAAACCCTTCATTTCCAACAGAAGTCTCTGAAAGTCCTATCTGTATCGCATTATTTACACAGTCAGGTTTTCTTCCACAATCTTTCCTTGGCATTTCTTGATACAGTTCAAACATTCTTTAAGTGTAACGGCATGATGAACATATTGCTCTCTCTCGCCACACCAGACCTCTTTTCTCTTCATGTTTCAAGTCCCATGACAGAAACCCCTGACATTCAGGGTGTAGGCACTGGTGCTGTTGAAAAACAGTATTCCACATCTCAGCATTTTTTTCTGCATGAACCAATCGATATGTGTTTTTCTCATCAGACCTGTTGATTTAAATAGATAAAACAAGTTTCATGTTAGAAATGTAGTTTCAGATTTGAAACAAAATCTATTTATAAATGCAACATTGCTCTGCACATACTATCAAGTGATAGTACAGAATCATTTAGCTGTAAATTAGAGCTTGCTACTTGGTATGCCAAATCAATGTATATTACCTCCCCTTTGACTAGAATTGAGTGACTGAAGGTTTGATTTATTTCTCTTTTTTTAAATAATGTATGTACTTTATTGAGCTTTATATTGAAAAGTAAGTAATTTAAGACTACCTGTAGTGGAAAGTAGCCATCATAATGATTTTGAGACTTTTTCTAAACTTATTATGAGTTTGGGGTAAATATTGGTATAGTTTTATGCATTAGACAACTTTAATATGCAATTCAATTCTATTACTTAAATTTACCAAGAAGTTTATGCAGTGATAAGTTATATAAGTGTCTGAATATTGAATAGAAACATGGACTTACCCTGGCATCGCAATGTTTTCCACATATTGCTCCACCTCCAGCTTACTTCTTGGCTTGGGTCGCAGCAGTTTGTATATGGGCTTTTCATCGTCATCTTCAATGTCAGCATTATATGAACTTTTTATAGCTTTTTCAAATTTGTCTCTTGTTGTCCTTATGTAATAGACCTCAAGTGGCTTTGTCTTTTGGGTTGATGTACATTTTTTCCCCTTGTTGTGGGGAACATTACCAGGCTTGAAGAAATGACTTTGTCTATTCTTTGCTTTCTTATCCTTACCCATAGTTTTATGCTAAAAAGTATCACTCAGTTATTTAATTCTTCAGTATTATAATACTTATGGAACTTTCCTTTGGCTTTTATACCTTTTTATTAAGATTTGGGGGTGATGAATCACCTGTGTTGATAGTTTAAATAGTTTTAGAATGTCAGCATCTCTGGAGGCCTCATTGGGTGAGTCAAAGTCACAGAAGGACAATGACCTCTTATCATTGTGACCTGTCATGTGGCACACTTATTGGTTTGGTGTGAATGATAGGAATCAGGGATGCGCTGTATCTTATTTCTGTGAATGTCAGCAAGAAAAGAAATGAAATTTTGAAATTTAAAACATTTAAAATTTGTCTTATAGCCAGTGAGAGATGGAAAACTAGGTGTCATGTAATTTGATACCCTATGATGTCATACTTGCTGATGTCAGCATGTTTGTGTTTATTTTGTGTAGCATGCATGCTATAGAAAGACAACACGAAGATACAAAGCCGGAATCTAATTTTTTTAATAACAAGAATAATGCACTAATAAGTACAATACAACACTTCAACATGTAATGCGGATGCAATTTTGCTATGTACAGTAGTATCACATAAAATGCAATTGCACTATTATTCATGCACCAGCATGGCCAGGTCTTTCTTACAATTATACTGTAATATCAATGAGTAAAATGCAACTTTTTCAAAAAAATTAAAATCTGGTTATAGGACACACGGTACTAATTATACGGAAGAGCTGTGAACCAGTCTAAAAATGGGTGAAGAAATAATAGAGTATATACAGCTTTGGTGGTCCATAATTGGTTAATAATGAAAATTAAAATTTTAGTAAAAATATTTTTTGAGAGCTTATCCTATCTGTAATTTAAAAAAAATATGGACAAAATTCTATTGATGCAATTGAAGTAAATTTAGAGGCTTCACCTATTACTACTCAATAATGAAAGTAGCACCTGATTCATTTGGTGCAGAATCAATAACATGTGCTTCCTGTCAATTTATGTCAACAAAATGCCGCGGGTCCTATGTTTTTCTACATTTAAAAACTTACATCAAGGTTAGTTGTGCATGGAAAAATATAGGTCTGACCATCAGCACCCAGAAATGTTAAGTTATTGAATTTTGAATATGACAGTGTTTCCATATGTTTACCATTGGAGTTGAATTAGTACCGTGTTTCCTATACAGGGCCTATACCACAACATGAGCCTGATGTTTCTATGGTTACCACGTGCATCCAGGGTATGATTTTGGTGGTTTTTAGATATGACAATCATAATGGAGTCTTTCTTTCATGATTTGCATGTGATTTTGGGGAAAAAATCTATAGAAAGCACAGATGGGAAGGGTTGTATAAACTGGATGGGGGCATTAATTCTTTTCTTCTTGATGTTTCTCATAAAGCTTGTAAAGAAATGCCCTTTTCTCTGATTTTTTTCTCTTATATGCTGTACTTGCTGTATGTATTTTATTTCTCCTATATATATATCTTGCTTGCTTTTCAGATGTTGTGCCACAGAACTGCAAGCTGAAATCGGACAACCGATAGATTGACATAGCTTAACCAGAGATTCTCCAGGTCCATGGTTGCAGTTATGGACAGCACTATGAACCCTGCCATGGAAGTTTCTCTTAAAGGTTATATTCTTTGGTAAGTTGTGTTTTATCCTTCAATTTTATATGTTGAGTCACATTGAAGATCAATTATATTTGTCTTTTTTCCTGTCATAGAATTAAACTCCTTCACATATTTCCTATGTTCTGCCATGTCTCTCATGTTGCTGCATTCAATTTTCTTACAAACAGTATTGGAACTTTTCTGCATCCCTTTTGTTGAGGGAGCAGGGACATTCGCACTTAAAAGAATAGTTCTAAACCCTTCATTTCCAACAGAAGTCTCTGAAAGTCCTATCTGTATCGCATTATTTACACAGTCAGGTTTTCTTCCACAATCTTTCCTTGGCATTTCTTGATACAGTTCAAACATTCTTTAAGTGTAACGGCATGATGAACATATTGCTCTCTCTCGCCACACCAGACCTCTTTTCTCTTCATGTTTCAAGTCCCATGACAGAAACCCCTGACATTCAGGGTGTAGGCACTGGTGCTGTTGAAAAACAGTATTCCACATCTCAGCATTTTTTTCTGCATGAACCAATCGATATGTGTTTTTCTCATCAGACCTGTTGATTTAAATAGATAAAACAAGTTTCATGTTAGAAATGTAGTTTCAGATTTGAAACAAAATCTATTTATAAATGCAACATTGCTCTGCACATACTATCAAGTGATAGTACAGAATCATTTAGCTGTAAATTAGAGCTTGCTACTTGGTATGCCAAATCAATGTATATTACCTCCCCTTTGACTAGAATTGAGTGACTGAAGGTTTGATTTATTTCTCTTTTTTTAAATAATGTATGTACTTTATTGAGCTTTATATTGAAAAGTAAGTAATTTAAGACTACCTGTAGTGGAAAGTAGCCATCATAATGATTTTGAGACTTTTTCTAAACTTATTATGAGTTTGGGGTAAATATTGGTATAGTTTTATGCATTAGACAACTTTAATATGCAATTCAATTCTATTACTTAAATTTACCAAGAAGTTTATGCAGTGATAAGTTATATAAGTGTCTGAATATTGAATAGAAACATGGACTTACCCTGGCATCGCAATGTTTTCCACATATTGCTCCACCTCCAGCTTACTTCTTGGCTTGGGTCGCAGCAGTTTGTATATGGGCTTTTCATCGTCATCTTCAATGTCAGCATTATATGAACTTTTTATAGCTTTTTCAAATTTGTCTCTTGTTGTCCTTATGTAATAGACCTCAAGTGGCTTTGTCTTTTGGGTTGATGTACATTTTTTCCCCTTGTTGTGGGGAACATTACCAGGCTTGAAGAAATGACTTTGTCTATTCTTTGCTTTCTTATCCTTACCCATAGTTTTATGCTAAAAAGTATCACTCAGTTATTTAATTCTTCAGTATTATAATACTTATGGAACTTTCCTTTGGCTTTTATACCTTTTTATTAAGATTTGGGGGTGATGAATCACCTGTGTTGATAGTTTAAATAGTTTTAGAATGTCAGCATCTCTGGAGGCCTCATTGGGTGAGTCAAAGTCACAGAAGGACAATGACCTCTTATCATTGTGACCTGTCATGTGGCACACTTATTGGTTTGGTGTGAATGATAGGAATCAGGGATGCGCTGTATCTTATTTCTGTGAATGTCAGCAAGAAAAGAAATGAAATTTTGAAATTTAAAACATTTAAAATTTGTCTTATAGCCAGTGAGAGATGGAAAACTAGGTGTCATGTAATTTGATACCCTATGATGTCATACTTGCTGATGTCAGCATGTTTGTGTTTATTTTGTGTAGCATGCATGCTATAGAAAGACAACACGAAGATACAAAGCCGGAATCTAATTTTTTTAATAACAAGAATAATGCACTAATAAGTACAATACAACACTTCAACATGTAATGCGGATGCAATTTTGCTATGTACAGTAGTATCACATAAAATGCAATTGCACTATTATTCATGCACCAGCATGGCCAGGTCTTTCTTACAATTATACTGTAATATCAATGAGTAAAATGCAACTTTTTCAAAAAAATTAAAATCTGGTTATAGGACACACGGTACTAATTATACGGAAGAGCTGTGAACCAGTCTAAAAATGGGTGAAGAAATAATAGAGTATATACAGCTTTGGTGGTCCATAATTGGTTAATAATGAAAATTAAAATTTTAGTAAAAATATTTTTTGAGAGCTTATCCTATCTGTAATTTAAAAAAAATATGGACAAAATTCTATTGATGCAATTGAAGTAAATTTAGAGGCTTCACCTATTACTACTCAATAATGAAAGTAGCACCTGATTCATTTGGTGCAGAATCAATAACATGTGCTTCCTGTCAATTTATGTCAACAAAATGCCGCGGGTCCTATGTTTTTCTACATTTAAAAACTTACATCAAGGTTAGTTGTGCATGGAAAAATATAGGTCTGACCATCAGCACCCAGAAATGTTAAGTTATTGAATTTTGAATATGACAGTGTTTCCATATGTTTACCATTGGAGTTGAATTAGTACCGTGTTTCCTATACAGGGCCTATACCACAACATGAGCCTGATGTTTCTATGGTTACCACGTGCATCCAGGGTATGATTTTGGTGGTTTTTAGATATGACAATCATAATGGAGTCTTTCTTTCATGATTTGCATGTGATTTTGGGGAAAAAATCTATAGAAAGCACAGATGGGAAGGGTTGTATAAACTGGATGGGGGCATTAATTCTTTTCTTCTTGATGTTTCTCATAAAGCTTGTAAAGAAATGCCCTTTTCTCTGATTTTTTTCTCTTATATGCTGTACTTGCTGTATGTATTTTATTTCTCCTATATATATATCTTGCTTGCTTTTCAGATGTTGTGCCACAGAACTGCAAGCTGAAATCGGACAACCGATAGATTGACATAGCTTAACCAGAGATTCTCCAGGTCCATGGTTGCAGTTATGGACAGCACTATGAACCCTGCCATGGAAGTTTCTCTTAAAGGTTATATTCTTTGGTAAGTTGTGTTTTATCCTTCAATTTTATATGTTGAGTCACATTGAAGATCAATTATATTTGTCTTTTTTCCTGTCATAGAATTAAACTCCTTCACATATTTCCTATGTTCTGCCATGTCTCTCATGTTGCTGCATTCAATTTTCTTACAAACAGTATTGGAACTTTTCTGCATCCCTTTTGTTGAGGGAGCAGGGACATTCGCACTTAAAAGAATAGTTCTAAACCCTTCATTTCCAACAGAAGTCTCTGAAAGTCCTATCTGTATCGCATTATTTACACAGTCAGGTTTTCTTCCACAATCTTTCCTTGGCATTTCTTGATACAGTTCAAACATTCTTTAAGTGTAACGGCATGATGAACATATTGCTCTCTCTCGCCACACCAGACCTCTTTTCTCTTCATGTTTCAAGTCCCATGACAGAAACCCCTGACATTCAGGGTGTAGGCACTGGTGCTGTTGAAAAACAGTATTCCACATCTCAGCATTTTTTTCTGCATGAACCAATCGATATGTGTTTTTCTCATCAGACCTGTTGATTTAAATAGATAAAACAAGTTTCATGTTAGAAATGTAGTTCAGATTTGAAACAAAATCTATTTATAAATGCAACATTGCTCTGCACATACTATCAAGTGATAGTACAGAATCATTTAGCTGTAAATTAGAGCTTGCTACTTGGTATGCCAAATCAATGTATATTACCTCCCCTTTGACTAGAATTGAGTGACTGAAGGTTTGATTTATTTCTCTTTTTTTAAATAATGTATGTACTTTATTGAGCTTTATATTGAAAAGTAAGTAATTTAAGACTACCTGTAGTGGAAAGTAGCCATCATAATGATTTTGAGACTTTTTCTAAACTTATTATGAGTTTGGGGTAAATATTGGTATAGTTTTATGCATTAGACAACTTTAATATGCAATTCAATTCTATTACTTAAATTTACCAAGAAGTTTATGCAGTGATAAGTTATATAAGTGTCTGAATATTGAATAGAAACATGGACTTACCCTGGCATCGCAATGTTTTCCACATATTGCTCCACCTCCAGCTTACTTCTTGGCTTGGGTCGCAGCAGTTTGTATATGGGCTTTTCATCGTCATCTTCAATGTCAGCATTATATGAACTTTTTATAGCTTTTTCAAATTTGTCTCTTGTTGTCCTTATGTAATAGACCTCAAGTGGCTTTGTCTTTTGGGTTGATGTACATTTTTTCCCCTTGTTGTGGGGAACATTACCAGGCTTGAAGAAATGACTTTGTCTATTCTTTGCTTTCTTATCCTTACCCATAGTTTTATGCTAAAAAGTATCACTCAGTTATTTAATTCTTCAGTATTATAATACTTATGGAACTTTCCTTTGGCTTTTATACCTTTTTATTAAGATTTGGGGGTGATGAATCACCTGTGTTGATAGTTTAAATAGTTTTAGAATGTCAGCATCTCTGGAGGCCTCATTGGGTGAGTCAAAGTCACAGAAGGACAATGACCTCTTATCATTGTGACCTGTCATGTGGCACACTTATTGGTTTGGTGTGAATGATAGGAATCAGGGATGCGCTGTATCTTATTTCTGTGAATGTCAGCAAGAAAAGAAATGAAATTTTGAAATTTAAAACATTTAAAATTTGTCTTATAGCCAGTGAGAGATGGAAAACTAGGTGTCATGTAATTTGATACCCTATGATGTCATACTTGCTGATGTCAGCATGTTTGTGTTTATTTTGTGTAGCATGCATGCTATAGAAAGACAACACGAAGATACAAAGCCGGAATCTAATTTTTTTAATAACAAGAATAATGCACTAATAAGTACAATACAACACTTCAACATGTAATGCGGATGCAATTTTGCTATGTACAGTAGTATCACATAAAATGCAATTGCACTATTATTCATGCACCAGCATGGCCAGGTCTTTCTTACAATTATACTGTAATATCAATGAGTAAAATGCAACTTTTTCAAAAAAATTAAAATCTGGTTATAGGACACACGGTACTAATTATACGGAAGAGCTGTGAACCAGTCTAAAAATGGGTGAAGAAATAATAGAGTATATACAGCTTTGGTGGTCCATAATTGGTTAATAATGAAAATTAAAATTTTAGTAAAAATATTTTTTGAGAGCTTATCCTATCTGTAATTTAAAAAAAATATGGACAAAATTCTATTGATGCAATTGAAGTAAATTTAGAGGCTTCACCTATTACTACTCAATAATGAAAGTAGCACCTGATTCATTTGGTGCAGAATCAATAACATGTGCTTCCTGTCAATTTATGTCAACAAAATGCCGCGGGTCCTATGTTTTTCTACATTTAAAAACTTACATCAAGGTTAGTTGTGCATGGAAAAATATAGGTCTGACCATCAGCACCCAGAAATGTTAAGTTATTGAATTTTGAATATGACAGTGTTTCCATATGTTTACCATTGGAGTTGAATTAGTACCGTGTTTCCTATACAGGGCCTATACCACAACATGAGCCTGATGTTTCTATGGTTACCACGTGCATCCAGGGTATGATTTTGGTGGTTTTTAGATATGACAATCATAATGGAGTCTTTCTTTCATGATTTGCATGTGATTTTGGGGAAAAAATCTATAGAAAGCACAGATGGGAAGGGTTGTATAAACTGGATGGGGGCATTAATTCTTTTCTTCTTGATGTTTCTCATAAAGCTTGTAAAGAAATGCCCTTTTCTCTGATTTTTTTCTCTTATATGCTGTACTTGCTGTATGTATTTTATTTCTCCTATATATATATCTTGCTTGCTTTTCAGATGTTGTGCCACAGAACTGCAAGCTGAAATCGGACAACCGATAGATTGACATAGCTTAACCAGAGATTCTCCAGGTCCATGGTTGCAGTTATGGACAGCACTATGAACCCTGCCATGGAAGTTTCTCTTAAAGGTTATATTCTTTGGTAAGTTGTGTTTTATCCTTCAATTTTATATGTTGAGTCACATTGAAGATCAATTATATTTGTCTTTTTTCCTGTCATAGAATTAAACTCCTTCACATATTTCCTATGTTCTGCCATGTCTCTCATGTTGCTGCATTCAATTTTCTTACAAACAGTATTGGAACTTTTCTGCATCCCTTTTGTTGAGGGAGCAGGGACATTCGCACTTAAAAGAATAGTTCTAAACCCTTCATTTCCAACAGAAGTCTCTGAAAGTCCTATCTGTATCGCATTATTTACACAGTCAGGTTTTCTTCCACAATCTTTCCTTGGCATTTCTTGATACAGTTCAAACATTCTTTAAGTGTAACGGCATGATGAACATATTGCTCTCTCTCGCCACACCAGACCTCTTTTCTCTTCATGTTTCAAGTCCCATGACAGAAACCCCTGACATTCAGGGTGTAGGCACTGGTGTCTGTTGAAAAACAGTATTCCACATCTCAGCATTTTTTTCTGCATGAACCAATCGATATGTGTTTTTCTCATCAGACCTGTTGATTTAAATAGATAAAACAAGTTTCATGTTAGAAATGTAGTTTCAGATTTGAAACAAAATCTATTTATAAATGCAACATTGCTCTGCACATACTATCAAGTGATAGTACAGAATCATTTAGCTGTAAATTAGAGCTTGCTACTTGGTATGCCAAATCAATGTATATTACCTCCCCTTTGACTAGAATTGAGTGACTGAAGGTTTGATTTATTTCTCTTTTTTTAAATAATGTATGTACTTTATTGAGCTTTATATTGAAAAGTAAGTAATTTAAGACTACCTGTAGTGGAAAGTAGCCATCATAATGATTTTGAGACTTTTTCTAAACTTATTATGAGTTTGGGGTAAATATTGGTATAGTTTTATGCATTAGACAACTTTAATATGCAATTCAATTCTATTACTTAAATTTACCAAGAAGTTTATGCAGTGATAAGTTATATAAGTGTCTGAATATTGAATAGAAACATGGACTTACCCTGGCATCGCAATGTTTTCCACATATTGCTCCACCTCCAGCTTACTTCTTGGCTTGGGTCGCAGCAGTTTGTATATGGGCTTTTCATCGTCATCTTCAATGTCAGCATTATATGAACTTTTTATAGCTTTTTCAAATTTGTCTCTTGTTGTCCTTATGTAATAGACCTCAAGTGGCTTTGTCTTTTGGGTTGATGTACATTTTTTCCCCTTGTTGTGGGGAACATTACCAGGCTTGAAGAAATGACTTTGTCTATTCTTTGCTTTCTTATCCTTACCCATAGTTTTATGCTAAAAAGTATCACTCAGTTATTTAATTCTTCAGTATTATAATACTTATGGAACTTTCCTTTGGCTTTTATACCTTTTTATTAAGATTTGGGGGTGATGAATCACCTGTGTTGATAGTTTAAATAGTTTTAGAATGTCAGCATCTCTGGAGGCCTCATTGGGTGAGTCAAAGTCACAGAAGGACAATGACCTCTTATCATTGTGACCTGTCATGTGGCACACTTATTGGTTTGGTGTGAATGATAGGAATCAGGGATGCGCTGTATCTTATTTCTGTGAATGTCAGCAAGAAAAGAAATGAAATTTTGAAATTTAAAACATTTAAAATTTGTCTTATAGCCAGTGAGAGATGGAAAACTAGGTGTCATGTAATTTGATACCCTATGATGTCATACTTGCTGATGTCAGCATGTTTGTGTTTATTTTGTGTAGCATGCATGCTATAGAAAGACAACACGAAGATACAAAGCCGGAATCTAATTTTTTTAATAACAAGAATAATGCACTAATAAGTACAATACAACACTTCAACATGTAATGCGGATGCAATTTTGCTATGTACAGTAGTATCACATAAAATGCAATTGCACTATTATTCATGCACCAGCATGGCCAGGTCTTTCTTACAATTATACTGTAATATCAATGAGTAAAATGCAACTTTTTCAAAAAAATTAAAATCTGGTTATAGGACACACGGTACTAATTATACGGAAGAGCTGTGAACCAGTCTAAAAATGGGTGAAGAAATAATAGAGTATATACAGCTTTGGTGGTCCATAATTGGTTAATAATGAAAATTAAAATTTTAGTAAAAATATTTTTTGAGAGCTTATCCTATCTGTAATTTAAAAAAAATATGGACAAAATTCTATTGATGCAATTGAAGTAAATTTAGAGGCTTCACCTATTACTACTCAATAATGAAAGTAGCACCTGATTCATTTGGTGCAGAATCAATAACATGTGCTTCCTGTCAATTTATGTCAACAAAATGCCGCGGGTCCTATGTTTTTCTACATTTAAAAACTTACATCAAGGTTAGTTGTGCATGGAAAAATATAGGTCTGACCATCAGCACCCAGAAATGTTAAGTTATTGAATTTTGAATATGACAGTGTTTCCATATGTTTACCATTGGAGTTGAATTAGTACCGTGTTTCCTATACAGGGCCTATACCACAACATGAGCCTGATGTTTCTATGGTTACCACGTGCATCCAGGGTATGATTTTGGTGGTTTTTAGATATGACAATCATAATGGAGTCTTTCTTTCATGATTTGCATGTGATTTTGGGGAAAAAATCTATAGAAAGCACAGATGGGAAGGGTTGTATAAACTGGATGGGGGCATTAATTCTTTTCTTCTTGATGTTTCTCATAAAGCTTGTAAAGAAATGCCCTTTTCTCTGATTTTTTTCTCTTATATGCTGTACTTGCTGTATGTATTTTATTTCTCCTATATATATATCTTGCTTGCTTTTCAGATGTTGTGCCACAGAACTGCAAGCTGAAATCGGACAACCGATAGATTGACATAGCTTAACCAGAGATTCTCCAGGTCCATGGTTGCAGTTATGGACAGCACTATGAACCCTGCCATGGAAGTTTCTCTTAAAGGTTATATTCTTTGGTAAGTTGTGTTTTATCCTTCAATTTTATATGTTGAGTCACATTGAAGATCAATTATATTTGTCTTTTTTCCTGTCATAGAATTAAACTCCTTCACATATTTCCTATGTTCTGCCATGTCTCTCATGTTGCTGCATTCAATTTTCTTACAAACAGTATTGGAACTTTTCTGCATCCCTTTTGTTGAGGGAGCAGGGACATTCGCACTTAAAAGAATAGTTCTAAACCCTTCATTTCCAACAGAAGTCTCTGAAAGTCCTATCTGTATCGCATTATTTACACAGTCAGGTTTTCTTCCACAATCTTTCCTTGGCATTTCTTGATACAGTTCAAACATTCTTTAAGTGTAACGGCATGATGAACATATTGCTCTCTCTCGCCACACCAGACCTCTTTTCTCTTCATGTTTCAAGTCCCATGACAGAAACCCCTGACATTCAGGGTGTAGGCACTGGTGCTGTTGAAAAACAGTATTCCACATCTCAGCATTTTTTTCTGCATGAACCAATCGATATGTGTTTTTCTCATCAGACCTGTTGATTTAAATAGATAAAACAAGTTTCATGTTAGAAATGTAGTTTCAGATTTGAAACAAAATCTATTTATAAATGCAACATTGCTCTGCACATACTATCAAGTGATAGTACAGAATCATTTAGCTGTAAATTAGAGCTTGCTACTTGGTATGCCAAATCAATGTATATTACCTCCCCTTTGACTAGAATTGAGTGACTGAAGGTTTGATTTATTTCTCTTTTTTTAAATAATGTATGTACTTTATTGAGCTTTATATTGAAAAGTAAGTAATTTAAGACTACCTGTAGTGGAAAGTAGCCATCATAATGATTTTGAGACTTTTTCTAAACTTATTATGAGTTTGGGGTAAATATTGGTATAGTTTTATGCATTAGACAACTTTAATATGCAATTCAATTCTATTACTTAAATTTACCAAGAAGTTTATGCAGTGATAAGTTATATAATGTGTCTGAATATTGAATAGAAACATGGACTTACCCTGGCATCGCAATGTTTTCCACATATTGCTCCACCTCCAGCTTACTTCTTGGCTTGGGTCGCAGCAGTTTGTATATGGGCTTTTCATCGTCATCTTCAATGTCAGCATTATATGAACTTTTTATAGCTTTTTCAAATTTGTCTCTTGTTGTCCTTATGTAATAGACCTCAAGTGGCTTTGTCTTTTGGGTTGATGTACATTTTTTCCCCTTGTTGTGGGGAACATTACCAGGCTTGAAGAAATGACTTTGTCTATTCTTTGCTTTCTTATCCTTACCCATAGTTTTATGCTAAAAAGTATCACTCAGTTATTTAATTCTTCAGTATTATAATACTTATGGAACTTTCCTTTGGCTTTTATACCTTTTTATTAAGATTTGGGGGTGATGAATCACCTGTGTTGATAGTTTAAATAGTTTTAGAATGTCAGCATCTCTGGAGGCCTCATTGGGTGAGTCAAAGTCACAGAAGGACAATGACCTCTTATCATTGTGACCTGTCATGTGGCACACTTATTGGTTTGGTGTGAATGATAGGAATCAGGGATGCGCTGTATCTTATTTCTGTGAATGTCAGCAAGAAAAGAAATGAAATTTTGAAATTTAAAACATTTAAAATTTGTCTTATAGCCAGTGAGAGATGGAAAACTAGGTGTCATGTAATTTGATACCCTATGATGTCATACTTGCTGATGTCAGCATGTTTGTGTTTATTTTGTGTAGCATGCATGCTATAGAAAGACAACACGAAGATACAAAGCCGGAATCTAATTTTTTTAATAACAAGAATAATGCACTAATAAGTACAATACAACACTTCAACATGTAATGCGGATGCAATTTTGCTATGTACAGTAGTATCACATAAAATGCAATTGCACTATTATTCATGCACCAGCATGGCCAGGTCTTTCTTACAATTATACTGTAATATCAATGAGTAAAATGCAACTTTTTCAAAAAAATTAAAATCTGGTTATAGGACACACGGTACTAATTATACGGAAGAGCTGTGAACCAGTCTAAAAATGGGTGAAGAAATAATAGAGTATATACAGCTTTGGTGGTCCATAATTGGTTAATAATGAAAATTAAAATTTTAGTAAAAATATTTTTTGAGAGCTTATCCTATCTGTAATTTAAAAAAAATATGGACAAAATTCTATTGATGCAATTGAAGTAAATTTAGAGGCTTCACCTATTACTACTCAATAATGAAAGTAGCACCTGATTCATTTGGTGCAGAATCAATAACATGTGCTTCCTGTCAATTTATGTCAACAAAATGCCGCGGGTCCTATGTTTTTCTACATTTAAAAACTTACATCAAGGTTAGTTGTGCATGGAAAAATATAGGTCTGACCATCAGCACCCAGAAATGTTAAGTTATTGAATTTTGAATATGACAGTGTTTCCATATGTTTACCATTGGAGTTGAATTAGTACCGTGTTTCCTATACAGGGCCTATACCACAACATGAGCCTGATGTTTCTATGGTTACCACGTGCATCCAGGGTATGATTTTGGTGGTTTTTAGATATGACAATCATAATGGAGTCTTTCTTTCATGATTTGCATGTGATTTTGGGGAAAAAATCTATAGAAAGCACAGATGGGAAGGGTTGTATAAACTGGATGGGGGCATTAATTCTTTTCTTCTTGATGTTTCTCATAAAGCTTGTAAAGAAATGCCCTTTTCTCTGATTTTTTTCTCTTATATGCTGTACTTGCTGTATGTATTTTATTTCTCCTATATATATATCTTGCTTGCTTTTCAGATGTTGTGCCACAGAACTGCAAGCTGAAATCGGACAACCGATAGATTGACATAGCTTAACCAGAGATTCTCCAGGTCCATGGTTGCAGTTATGGACAGCACTATGAACCCTGCCATGGAAGTTTCTCTTAAAGGTTATATTCTTTGGTAAGTTGTGTTTTATCCTTCAATTTTATATGTTGAGTCACATTGAAGATCAATTATATTTGTCTTTTTTCCTGTCATAGAATTAAACTCCTTCACATATTTCCTATGTTCTGCCATGTCTCTCATGTTGCTGCATTCAATTTTCTTACAAACAGTATTGGAACTTTTCTGCATCCCTTTTGTTGAGGGAGCAGGGACATTCGCACTTAAAAGAATAGTTCTAAACCCTTCATTTCCAACAGAAGTCTCTGAAAGTCCTATCTGTATCGCATTATTTACACAGTCAGGTTTTCTTCCACAATCTTTCCTTGGCATTTCTTGATACAGTTCAAACATTCTTTAAGTGTAACGGCATGATGAACATATTGCTCTCTCTCGCCACACCAGACCTCTTTTCTCTTCATGTTTCAAGTCCCATGACAGAAACCCCTGACATTCAGGGTGTAGGCACTGGTGCTGTTGAAAAACAGTATTCCACATCTCAGCATTTTTTTCTGCATGAACCAATCGATATGTGTTTTTCTCATCAGACCTGTTGATTTAAATAGATAAAACAAGTTTCATGTTAGAAATGTAGTTTCAGATTTGAAACAAAATCTATTTATAAATGCAACATTGCTCTGCACATACTATCAAGTGATAGTACAGAATCATTTAGCTGTAAATTAGAGCTTGCTACTTGGTATGCCAAATCAATGTATATTACCTCCCCTTTGACTAGAATTGAGTGACTGAAGGTTTGATTTATTTCTCTTTTTTTAAATAATGTATGTACTTTATTGAGCTTTATATTGAAAAGTAAGTAATTTAAGACTACCTGTAGTGGAAAGTAGCCATCATAATGATTTTGAGACTTTTTCTAAACTTATTATGAGTTTGGGGTAAATATTGGTATAGTTTTATGCATTAGACAACTTTAATATGCAATTCAATTCTATTACTTAAATTTACCAAGAAGTTTATGCAGTGATAAGTTATATAAGTGTCTGAATATTGAATAGAAACATGGACTTACCCTGGCATCGCAATGTTTTCCACATATTGCTCCACCTCCAGCTTACTTCTTGGCTTGGGTCGCAGCAGTTTGTATATGGGCTTTTCATCGTCATCTTCAATGTCAGCATTATATGAACTTTTTATAGCTTTTTCAAATTTGTCTCTTGTTGTCCTTATGTAATAGACCTCAAGTGGCTTTGTCTTTTGGGTTGATGTACATTTTTTCCCCTTGTTGTGGGGAACATTACCAGGCTTGAAGAAATGACTTTGTCTATTCTTTGCTTTCTTATCCTTACCCATAGTTTTATGCTAAAAAGTATCACTCAGTTATTTAATTCTTCAGTATTATAATACTTATGGAACTTTCCTTTGGCTTTTATACCTTTTTATTAAGATTTGGGGGTGATGAATCACCTGTGTTGATAGTTTAAATAGTTTTAGAATGTCAGCATCTCTGGAGGCCTCATTGGGTGAGTCAAAGTCACAGAAGGACAATGACCTCTTATCATTGTGACCTGTCATGTGGCACACTTATTGGTTTGGTGTGAATGATAGGAATCAGGGATGCGCTGTATCTTATTTCTGTGAATGTCAGCAAGAAAAGAAATGAAATTTTGAAATTTAAAACATTTAAAATTTGTCTTATAGCCAGTGAGAGATGGAAAACTAGGTGTCATGTAATTTGATACCCTATGATGTCATACTTGCTGATGTCAGCATGTTTGTGTTTATTTTGTGTAGCATGCATGCTATAGAAAGACAACACGAAGATACAAAGCCGGAATCTAATTTTTTTAATAACAAGAATAATGCACTAATAAGTACAATACAACACTTCAACATGTAATGCGGATGCAATTTTGCTATGTACAGTAGTATCACATAAAATGCAATTGCACTATTATTCATGCACCAGCATGGCCAGGTCTTTCTTACAATTATACTGTAATATCAATGAGTAAAATGCAACTTTTTCAAAAAAATTAAAATCTGGTTATAGGACACACGGTACTAATTATACGGAAGAGCTGTGAACCAGTCTAAAAATGGGTGAAGAAATAATAGAGTATATACAGCTTTGGTGGTCCATAATTGGTTAATAATGAAAATTAAAATTTTAGTAAAAATATTTTTTGAGAGCTTATCCTATCTGTAATTTAAAAAAAATATGGACAAAATTCTATTGATGCAATTGAAGTAAATTTAGAGGCTTCACCTATTACTACTCAATAATGAAAGTAGCACCTGATTCATTTGGTGCAGAATCAATAACATGTGCTTCCTGTCAATTTATGTCAACAAAATGCCGCGGGTCCTATGTTTTTCTACATTTAAAAACTTACATCAAGGTTAGTTGTGCATGGAAAAATATAGGTCTGACCATCAGCACCCAGAAATGTTAAGTTATTGAATTTTGAATATGACAGTGTTTCCATATGTTTACCATTGGAGTTGAATTAGTACCGTGTTTCCTATACAGGGCCTATACCACAACATGAGCCTGATGTTTCTATGGTTACCACGTGCATCCAGGGTATGATTTTGGTGGTTTTTAGATATGACAATCATAATGGAGTCTTTCTTTCATGATTTGCATGTGATTTTGGGGAAAAAATCTATAGAAAGCACAGATGGGAAGGGTTGTATAAACTGGATGGGGGCATTAATTCTTTTCTTCTTGATGTTTCTCATAAAGCTTGTAAAGAAATGCCCTTTTCTCTGATTTTTTTCTCTTATATGCTGTACTTGCTGTATGTATTTTATTTCTCCTATATATATATCTTGCTTGCTTTTCAGATGTTGTGCCACAGAACTGCAAGCTGAAATCGGACAACCGATAGATTGACATAGCTTAACCAGAGATTCTCCAGGTCCATGGTTGCAGTTATGGACAGCACTATGAACCCTGCCATGGAAGTTTCTCTTAAAGGTTATATTCTTTGGTAAGTTGTGTTTTATCCTTCAATTTTATATGTTGAGTCACATTGAAGATCAATTATATTTGTCTTTTTTCCTGTCATAGAATTAAACTCCTTCACATATTTCCTATGTTCTGCCATGTCTCTCATGTTGCTGCATTCAATTTTCTTACAAACAGTATTGGAACTTTTCTGCATCCCTTTTGTTGAGGGAGCAGGGACATTCGCACTTAAAAGAATAGTTCTAAACCCTTCATTTCCAACAGAAGTCTCTGAAAGTCCTATCTGTATCGCATTATTTACACAGTCAGGTTTTCTTCCACAATCTTTCCTTGGCATTTCTTGATACAGTTCAAACATTCTTTAAGTGTAACGGCATGATGAACATATTGCTCTCTCTCGCCACACCAGACCTCTTTTCTCTTCATGTTTCAAGTCCCATGACAGAAACCCCTGACATTCAGGGTGTAGGCACTGGTGCTGTTGAAAAACAGTATTCCACATCTCAGCATATTTTTTCTGCATGAACCAATCGATATGTGTTTTTCTCATCAGACCTGTTGATTTAAATAGATAAAACAAGTTTCATGTTAGAAATGTAGTTTCAGATTTGAAACAAAATCTATTTATAAATGCAACATTGCTCTGCACATACTATCAAGTGATAGTACAGAATCATTTAGCTGTAAATTAGAGCTTGCTACTTGGTATGCCAAATCAATGTATATTACCTCCCCTTTGACTAGAATTGAGTGACTGAAGGTTTGATTTATTTCTCTTTTTTTAAATAATGTATGTACTTTATTGAGCTTTATATTGAAAAGTAAGTAATTTAAGACTACCTGTAGTGGAAAGTAGCCATCATAATGATTTTGAGACTTTTTCTAAACTTATTATGAGTTTGTGGGTAAATATTGGTATAGTTTTATGCATTAGACAACTTTAATATGCAATTCAATTCTATTACTTAAATTTACCAAGAAGTTTATGCAGTGATAAGTTATATAAGTGTCTGAATATTGAATAGAAACATGGACTTACCCTGGCATCGCAATGTTTTCCACATATTGCTCCACCTCCAGCTTACTTCTTGGCTTGGGTCGCAGCAGTTTGTATATGGGCTTTTCATCGTCATCTTCAATGTCAGCATTATATGAACTTTTTATAGCTTTTTCAAATTTGTCTCTTGTTGTCCTTATGTAATAGACCTCAAGTGGCTTTGTCTTTTGGTTGATGTACATTTTTTCCCCTTGTTGTGGGGAACATTACCAGGCTTGAAGAAATGACTTTGTCTATTCTTTGCTTTCTTATCCTTACCCATAGTTTTATGCTAAAAAGTATCACTCAGTTATTTAATTCTTCAGTATTATAATACTTATGGAACTTTCCTTTGGCTTTTATACCTTTTTATTAAGATTTGGGGGTGATGAATCACCTGTGTTGATAGTTTAAATAGTTTTAGAATGTCAGCATCTCTGGAGGCCTCATTGGGTGAGTCAAAGTCACAGAAGGACAATGACCTCTTATCATTGTGACCTGTCATGTGGCACACTTATTGGTTTGGTGTGAATGATAGGAATCAGGGATGCGCTGTATCTTATTTCTGTGAATGTCAGCAAGAAAAGAAATGAAATTTTGAAATTTAAAACATTTAAAATTTGTCTTATAGCCAGTGAGAGATGGAAAACTAGGTGTCATGTAATTTGATACCCTATGATGTCATACTTGCTGATGTCAGCATGTTTGTGTTTATTTTGTGTAGCATGCATGCTATAGAAAGACAACACGAGATACAAAGCCGGAATCTAATTTTTTTAATAACAAGAATAATGCACTAATAAGTACAATACAACACTTCAACATGTAATGCGGATGCAATTTTGCTATGTACAGTAGTATCACATAAAATGCAATTGCACTATTATTCATGCACCAGCATGGCCAGGTCTTTCTTACAATTATACTGTAATATCAATGAGTAAAATGCAACTTTTCAAAAAAAATAAAATCTGGTTATAGGACACACGGTACTAATTATACGGAAGAGCTGTGAACCAGTCTAAAAATGGGTGAAGAAATAATAGAGTATATACAGCTTTGGTGGTCCATAATTGGTTAATAATGAAAATTAAAATTTTAGTAAAAATATTTTTTGAGAGCTTATCCTATCTGTAATTTAAAAAAAATATGGACAAAATTCTATTGATGCAATTGAAGTAAATTTAGAGGCTTCACCTATTACTACTCAATAATGAAAGTAGCACCTGATTCATTTGGTGCAGAATCAATAACATGTGCTTCCTGTCAATTTATGTCAACAAAATGCCGCGGGTCCTATGTTTTTCTACATTTAAAAACTTACATCAAGGTTAGTTGTGCATGGAAAAATATAGGTCTGACCATCAGCACCCAGAAATGTTAAGTTATTGAATTTTGAATATGACAGTGTTTCCATATGTTTACCATTGGAGTTGAATTAGTACCGTGTTTCCTATACAGGGCCTATACCACAACATGAGCCTGATGTTTCTATGGTTACCACGTGCATCCAGGGTATGATTTTGGTGGTTTTTAGATATGACAATCATAATGGAGTCTTTCTTTCATGATTTGCATGTGATTTTGGGGAAAAAATCTATAGAAAGCACAGATGGGAAGGGTTGTATAAACTGGATGGGGGCATTAATTCTTTTCTTCTTGATGTTTCTCATAAAGCTTGTAAAGAAATGCCCTTTTCTCTGATTTTTTTCTCTTATATGCTGTACTTGCTGTATGTATTTTATTTCTCCTATATATATATCTTGCTTGCTTTTCAGATGTTGTGCCACAGAACTGCAAGCTGAAATCGGACAACCGATAGATTGACATAGCTTAACCAGAGATTCTCCAGGTCCATGGTTGCAGTTATGGACAGCACTATGAACCCTGCCATGGAAGTTTCTCTTAAAGGTTATATTCTTTGGTAAGTTGTGTTTTATCCTTCAATTTTATATGTTGAGTCACATTGAAGATCAATTATATTTGTCTTTTTTCCTGTCATAGAATTAAACTCCTTCACATATTTCCTATGTTCTGCCATGTCTCTCATGTTGCTGCATTCAATTTTCTTACAAACAGTATTGGAACTTTTCTGCATCCCTTTTGTTGAGGGAGCAGGGACATTCGCACTTAAAAGAATAGTTCTAAACCCTTCATTTCCAACAGAAGTCTCTGAAAGTCCTATCTGTATCGCATTATTTACACAGTCAGGTTTTCTTCCACAATCTTTCCTTGGCATTTCTTGATACAGTTCAAACATTCTTTAAGTGTAACGGCATGATGAACATATTGCTCTCTCTCGCCACACCAGACCTCTTTTCTCTTCATGTTTCAAGTCCCATGACAGAAACCCCTGACATTCAGGGTGTAGGCACTGGTGCTGTTGAAAAACAGTATTCCACATCTCAGCATTTTTTTCTGCATGAACCAATCGATATGTGTTTTTCTCATCAGACCTGTTGATTTAAATAGATAAAACAAGTTTCATGTTAGAAATGTAGTTTCAGATTTGAAACAAAATCTATTTATAAATGCAACATTGCTCTGCACATACTATCAAGTGATAGTACAGAATCATTTAGCTGTAAATTAGAGCTTGCTACTTGGTATGCCAAATCAATGTATATTACCTCCCCTTTGACTAGAATTGAGTGACTGAAGGTTTGATTTATTTCTCTTTTTTTAAATAATGTATGTACTTTATTGAGCTTTATATTGAAAAGTAAGTAATTTAAGACTACCTGTAGTGGAAAGTAGCCATCATAATGATTTTGAGACTTTTTCTAAACTTATTATGAGTTTGGGGTAAATATTGGTATAGTTTTATGCATTAGACAACTTTAATATGCAATTCAATTCTATTACTTAAATTTACCAAGAAGTTTATGCAGTGATAAGTTATATAAGTGTCTGAATATTGAATAGAAACATGGACTTACCCTGGC